>VXBA01001588.1:45825-56440 GCA_013399895.1 Serilophus lunatus
CGCCCCAGTCCCGACCCCGGCCCCGGTCCCGGCCCCGGTCCCGGCCCCGCCGGCGTGTCGCGGTGCCCGCAGGGCTGGGGCTGTGGGCGCCGGCAGCGGGGCCAGGCCCGGCCCGGGGGCGGCGGGGAAGGGGCAGCTGCGCTCCCTCCTTTGTTCGCGTGGCTGCGCCCGGTCGGGGCCGGGCCGGGCCGGCTCTGCCTTCCCTGAGCCCCGAGCAGTCCCTGCGTTCGTGGGGGTTTGGAGGTTTTCTCTAACTCCGGCATTGCCGCAGGCTCAGCCCTTGTCGGGAGGGTTTGGACGTCCGGCTGTCACTTTGTGGGAACAAAAAATAGAAATGACAAGGGTAGCGGAAATGCTGATTGAAACCAGAGTCCTAAAGGTGTAACGTTACTAATATCATTTGTGGTTATCTTGTACTACCGGGGCAATAACTTAGTGTTTCTTATAGGCATTTTATTGATATTCTCTTTAATAGTTAACGTTCAGATGTTGTCAGAACTGTATTTGTTTGCCTTATAGGTCAGAAATCCTAAAGATGAACAGCAATGCACCACACATGTCTTCAAAGCTGACTTGGCTAGAAGTGGAATGTAGTTTCCTGACATCTTCTCACAAGAAAGTTGTAAATCCTCTCTAATGGCCAACAAGAAAGAGCCTCCTTTTTTCAATAAGGATAGTATGGGACCGTTCCACTACAAGCTTCCTTTCTATGAAACTATGGAGCTCTTCATTGAAACACTCACAGGAACATGCTTCGAACTGCGAGTGTCCCCCTTTGAAACAGTTATTTCTGTGAAAGCTAAAATTCAAAGACTGGAAGGTACTGTTCTCTCTTATTTCAGTGTAAACTTTATCACTCTAGGGGAAGAGAGGAAGTCTTGTTTTAAACATTATAATTGCTATAATCAAACTGGAGAACGTAAATGTTGTGTTTAGTAACATGTATATAAACTAGGTGCTCAGTTTATGGCTTAGGTTTAATTGAATTTGAGTTGGTTTTTTGTTCTTTCCTTTTCCTGTAAGTCCATTGCTTAGGCATCACTGAAATTGGTATGTTTGCTCTTCTGGTGGGTTGGTTGGGGGGAGGGGGGGCCTTAGATACAGTTATTAAGATTAATCTTAAAAAGTCTATGGATTCTCTGACCTAAGTTTTGGGTGTCAACTGGCAGGGTTATAAACTTGAACCTTGCAATACATCTCTGTTGTAATTGAGCACACTTTAAACTTGCTGCCATGCTTGTTGCTTATTAGGTTAGTCAGTTTATGGGTTTTTTATGATACTGCAGTTCCAACAGCAACTGCAGTGCAGGCAAATCCCAAAGGCAGCTTTAAATTACTGGTTTGAATTTGGTTTAGGTGAGGGATCTTTTCCTGGTAGAGGTCTGGCTGAGCAGTGCTTTGTCTTAAAGTCATGAACTTGATGTGTCTTGCAAAGTGAAAATCTCCTTGAAGTTATAAGTCCTGATGCTTATGTAAGAAGAAAAGGTGTAGATTAGTCCTCTCTTACCCCTTTCACTCTAGGGTGAGAATGAAAGAATGTGATTTGAAATATTTAGATACACATATTTTAATTACTTTGAAGTATTGCATTCTATTTTTCACTTTGGATGGGGTTAAAGAGCTATAGCTGCAGAAGCTAAGAGTATCAGAGTTGCTAATCTTAAGAAATGGGATCCTGTCTTTCCTTAGTACACCTGCACATGTTTTTCATCCTATCTGTGTGGAACCCATCCTCTGGTAGATGTATTATGATGCTTTAGACTTGAATCTTAAGATACTCTCTCCTCCTCATATGGAAATCTGCTCTGTTGGATGGGGAAAAAAAGGTATCTGGCACAAGCCTTAAAACACAGGAGCATTACAACAATAGGGAGGACTTTTCACTATGAATCTCCACGTAGCAGAGGCTGCACCGTGCAGGTACCTGGAGTTTGCATCCAGGTAGGTACAGTAGTGCAGCTGTGAGGATGTGCTTTTGTTTCCTGTGGACCTGGCCATCATTATTCACAAATCAGAGAATGTGTTAAGATGCTCCTGGAGGCTGGAGGTGAAACAAGGAAAGGAAAGGGGTTATTTTTCTCTATAATTGAATGTAGGTGTAGGAGAGATGCACAGAATGCTAAGCATGAATTAAAAGGTAACATAGGCAATAGGGTACAGGAGAAGGCAACTTATCTGGGCAGTATTGGTGAAGGAGTGAGCTTTAAAGGATACATGAAGAGATCAGTGGGAGATGTGAGGAAGAGGAATTTGTATTTCTTGTGGTCTGAAATGTGAGACTGTAAAGAGGCGTACTGAGTTATACCTATAGCTTATTGTAGGCTGGATGTGCCTACCTTAAAGAAGTATCATCACTTCTTATTAGAACAGCTCAGTAATGAAGTTATAATATTGCTTATTCAGAATTTTGTTCATACCTTGTGGTTCATAGGGTAAGGTAATTATGGCTTAGGTGCCTGCTGTATAGAATTATTGATAAGTGAATTTCCTTACATGTGGAAGATGAGTTCACTGGTGTTTACTGAATTGCTGAAAACTCAGTTGAAATACCTTCATACTCCATAATAGTTCAAATATCTGTAATGTTCTGATAATACAATTTACAGGAGGCAGAGTGAAAACAAATTAGTCAGCAGTGTGGGGGGGGAACAGATACATGATGACTAATCAATTTTATGGTGTATTTTTGGTTGGTATTTCATGTAAACTAATGAACTTTCCAGTGACAAAGTTCCTATTGTAGTGCACAAATTGGAGCAATAAATCACTCAGGTGGAGCAGAAATTCTAAATTTGTTGTGATCTGCAGCAAAAAGAAATTTACATCTGTTCCTGCTGCTGGTTTTGACTTTTGTTGTTGTATCATGTCAGTTTTCATGGAATGTGAATCTCTGTCATTTAAGCTGGATTTCTGACTGGAGAATGCTTCCTACACTGCTGGAAGCCTATTCAGGGTCCTTAGTATTTGTATTATCTCTGTGGACTCATTTGTGTGATGAGGATGATGGCGTATCACCATACAAAAAGACACATTTTGGAAAAGTGAGCTGAGACCTGACATCTCAGGAAAAAAAAAATCTAGAATTGTACCTCAAGTTAATAAATTTGTTAGTGCCTTTTTTTTTTTCTTTGGTAAGAGGCTAGTAATAAAACTAAGGCAAATTGGTCTTTGTCGACAACTGGACTATCAATAGCTGTAGACTGTCTGCACTGTAATAAAAAAGCATAATCTGGATGGTATGTTAGGAATTTTGTATACTTCAGATACTGTTTGTCATTCTTGGTGCCTGTTAGCAGGCTGATCTGGAAAGGCTTTGTTTAGACAGCTGCAGTGGACATTGGTACCTTATTGAGGAGGAGCTCCATGTCTCCAGCTATCTGTTTACAGTGGGTTTTGGTCAGTAAAGAATATATGCAAAAACTTTTACATGTTGATGGTTTTTGATGTGTCTAAAATTTCAGTGCAGATCTGCTGCTAAGTTGAAGTTAAAGCATTTCTGGTGTGTTTGGATCAGATCTGGGCACTTGTCCTCAAATATGTTCCATGCTAAGTAAGTGCAAGGTTTGTTAGAAATGTTGACTTTGCGGCCCCTGGGGTAGATCACTCCTAGTCTCAGATTCACTGACTGAGCCTTTTAAAATGGTTCACAGTGGAACAAAAAGCCCCCTTTATCTCCAGTGGTGGCATAAAAGCTGGAATACACACAGCCACATGTAATGCTGCCAGTAGTGCTCCCCACTCCATTGGGGTGACCTGTTTATTATTTGGTTTTGAAGGCAGGGTCTTGTATTGGTGGATGTGGATAGGATGATATCTGAGTTTCAAGGTGACGTGAAACACTGAGTTTTAACATATGAATGATACCTAGAAAAGCAGGATTTTGTTGAAAGAGCAAGTAATGGGTTTTTTTAAACTGAGAGCTCTTTTTGCTTCCTCCATCGCACAAGTCCTGCTGTAGCTGCTGGGCTGGGCAAAGTTTAGTGTTCTTCATTCAGAAACACCAGTTACTACACTGATTTTTATAGATAGAGCATTCAGGTAGCATATTCCTAGTAATATTTAATGATTTCATCTGTTAAAGAACCCTAGATAATACCTGTAAACATGTTTGCTCTGTAGGATAGGATTGAGTCTCAAGGGAGGAGGAGATGATAGATATCTAGCTTTAAAATAACAAAAAAACAACTTGGTCATACTTTGTTTGGTGAGTACTTGCAACTGAACTTTACAGTCTGTGTACATGGAAACATCTGCCTTTATGGATGGAAATTTAGATGTTCTCTTGTTCTTGTAGTATTGTAAAGGGGAAATACAGAACCAGCTTTCAGCATACATCTTAATTCCGAATGCTTGTGTTCAGCAGGGAACGACAGATGCAACAATAATTTTGTTGTTGTGTGTGTGTGTACTCTCAATTCATCATGTGAGTTGTTATTTTTCTTTAGTCTTTTTGCTGTCATTATTATGATGCCTTGTACAGCAGCTTCACCTTAAACAAAAGGAACTGGAAGAATGTCAAGCGGACTTCATATGGATGTTGTAATTTCTTTCAGTCTTTGAATTCAGAGTATGTCATAATGATATTTACTATGCTTTGCATTAGAGAAAACAGCTGTGCTTCTGCCAGGACTGGAGAAGTGGATTACACAAGTGTAACAAATTTTTAACAGAACCAGTCTTCCTTTTTTTCTGTTTACTATTTTTCCTCTATATCTTCTATTTGCCTTGTCATTTACCTGTTTACTGTGCTGATAGAGACTAGAAGTTCATGAAGTGTTTTTTAAGCTTGTGCCTTATCTGAGCTGGGAAAACATTCCTGTGATAGCAAGACTGCCCAGATCAGATGGCTGCCCAGAGCATCATCTAGAAGGTGTAAAGCAAGGTCACCTTTGTCAGGAAATTTTGAGGGCCTGTATTCAGTTACTGGTGATTTGCTGTTGTCTCTTCTTTGTCAGTCCCTTGTATAAAGAGTAGGTCAGTGCTGACTGCCATTTACACCACCACGGTTACTGTCACACAAGTGAAAGCTGGGGGTTTGACAGTCAGGGAAGCAGTCGCGCTGCTGTAAGTTGTGAACCTTTGCACCTCTTACTTGTGCAGCTAGTTCGTGGAGGAAAACTAAGAGTGTCAGCCCAGCCTCTGTAAGCAGAGGCTCCATCAATTTCAACACTGAACGAAAGATAAGTGCACAGTTTGAATTTTGACTGTGAAATGTTTTTAAACAGAGTAATCTTGTACCCACAACATAAAATATCGTTTGTTCTGAAATCTACCGCATTAGCTTCTGTGATGAGCCTACTGAGACTGCCAGAAAGAAGAGTAAAGGATGGAATCTTAAGGCTGTGTCTGATACGCTGATTCAGAGACAGGACACAGTACCTGCTTCCCTCCTCTCCTCCCCTCCCCTGTTTTAGTAGGTCAGATTGTCAGTGCACCTGCAGCCATTTCAGTAGATAGTCTGCAGCCTCTTCTGTCCTCCTGTAGCATCACCTGGCTAGCTCTTTTCCATTTGAATGTGGAAATGTAGTTTATTGCCCCACTTACCTCTCAGATTTAGAGCAAGCCAGTGATAGTGTCATGTGCTGCTCAGGGACACGGGGTAGTGGGTGGGTATCTCACAGTTCTCGTTGGTTTTGGCAGTTTTACATGCTGATCCCATGAGTAAATGTCTCCTCAAGAATTCCTTACTATAATCCAGAAGAGGGGCAGCTCATCCGTATTTTGCTGCCCCTGAAACCATAAAGCACATACCATTTCCTCCGTGTATAGATACAGAATTCTAAGAAAGCAGCATAAAAGGGAATAAGTAATAAAGACGTGTCTGTTTGCAATTACAGCAGAGTATCATCTTTTCATCTGTTCATTTCATCAAAAATAAATTGTCATTGTTGAATGAGCAAAAACATGTTTCCCTCCAGTACTGCCAGCTGCAAGCCAGCCTTTTTAACAAATACTCTGTCCGTTTATCAGAGTAATTGGAAATTGCTCCTTGCAGGCTGCTGAAGCCATAACACATGAAGACAGTAATGATTGTTGGTAATCAGAAGAGTGCAAAACAACACAGGAAACTTCACTGTAGGCTCACTGGCTATTGCCAGCTTGTTCTTTTGCTTACACTGCAGACTTGAAACATAACCAACAACCAGCTATTAAATAGCTGGCAGTGTAGTAGCAATTATGTTAGTCTGCTATATGAACATATTCCCCTCATAAACGTCCTGTGGACTTCAGAGGGGAATGCCATCTAAGCGGAGTGAAGTTGTGTTGCTCATTCAAAAAAAAGGAAGATCTGGATATGACCTGTATTGAGAAAAGGAAATTGTGATCTTCTCTGAAGCTTGAAGAGCTTGAACATCAGTTCCTCCAAAGTGCACTTCTCCTTCTGCACAGGGATGTCTCCTTAGTGTGTCTCACTTGCCTGTTTAATCTGCTTGAACTTTCACCAGAATCAGGTCCCCTTTCCTTCCTTGCTGGTGATGAGTGTTTGTAGCTTTCTGCCCTTTCCTCTACCTAGGAAGGGGCACCTTAACCAACCTCTTTCCACAGCTTGCTGAGCATCCTTGCCAGCCTTTGGAAGCTGAGATGTTTTTGGAAACTAGCTGAAGGACTCTGATGTTTGTATTCCCCACTTACCAGATGTATTTTAGGAAGTCTTGCTGTGTAGCACTGCTACTTGTGTCTCCTTTTAAGTATCTGAACTTGCAATGAATAAAAAAAAATAAGACTATGTTAATATAACCTTTAGGAAAATACATTTATAGCTGTTGTTTCTTAATCTGAGGAGTAGAGTTTAGAACTGTTTTAAAAAGTAGTTCTTGACCTCTACAGATTTTAATTAAAATTTGTTAGGAATGCACAGTGAGATCTTCATTACCTGGGTTTCACTGGACAAATAGAACAACTTTTTGATGCTGGAGGAAAATTTTTGGGACAGCTATTCATCTTCCATTAGCTTTAATTGTTTGTTGGGGGTTTTTTTTGGTGGTCTAAGATGTCTCATTCTTTCATAACTGTTCTCATTTGTGTTTTATGCAAAATTTGGAAGGTGCCAGCATCCTAGTAAAAATGTGAGAAGACCTCAGGTTTTATCAGCTTGTGCTTGTTATCTTTAATGTGTATTACGTCTATATCTGAGTTGACTATTCAGGCAAAAAGAAACAAAAGTTATTTGTAGAACATGGACTTTTAATAAGGAACAAATATTCAGTATGTTTTTTTATTAAAAAAATGGCCAAATCATCCCATAATTTGAGTTGAAAATGAGTATTACTGGATATTAGTAAAATGTTTTGGTGACCTAAAGAGCACCCAGAACAAAATAAAAGCATTTGTAGGAAGAAGTTTAATTAACTGCTGTCGTACTAAACTGTACATGTGAACTTTCAGGTTCCAAACCAAGCAGGCATATAAACACATTTGCAGTTGTTACCAGTGTAATAGAACTGCCACCAATGACCTTAATGTGACTTTGTCTGTACTGTGAGTAATACAGAATACCAGTGTGTGATTAAATTATTCAGCAGTTCTGTAGGTAAAAGTTTTACCTTGTTTTTCTGTCAGTAGAGGTACAGATAACAGGAAAAAACCTCCCTCATCTGATGATGGGGAAAAGAGCAATTATTTAAGCAGTTGAGCACTCCTTCAGACCCCTTGTTGAGCCAAAAGATTGAACTTTGTGTGTGAGCTAAAGCCTTCTGAAAATCTTACCTGCTGGGAGGTTGGATGTCATGACTGAAGGCTGCTCAGGTGCCTGTCCATGTCCTCCTTCCTCTCCTCATTCCCCTGTGATCCAGTTTCGATGTGGTGATCCCACACTCTTCAAAAAATGAAAACTCCCCAGAAGATCTCCCACCGAGCTTCAATTTTAAGTTTTATTTGTTTGTTTTGGTCAGGTATTCCTGTGTCTCAGCAGCACTTAATTTGGAATAATATGGAACTGAAGGATGACTATTGTTTGAATGATTATAAGTAAGTAGAGAATAAAATTATATTTCTAATTAATATTTCTGAGTTATTGTTAGCATAGAAAACAGAAAATGCTATAAAAAATTATTTATTGTTATTTACAGCATTTCAGAAGGCTGCACTCTGAAGTTAGTTCTGGCTATGCGAGGTGGACCCGTTAACACCAGAAGAGGTGAGTGTTAACTAAGTAAAAATTAGTGGTTTTCATGCAACATCTTATATCTATAAATAGCTTCTCTTAGCTAAGCATTTTAGACAATCAGACTTAGTTTCAAATTGATTGGAAAAAAACAAAAATGGAGGATTTTTTTCTCCTCATCTTTTTTTTTCTTAGCATGCCAACTGCACTCTGTTTACTCTTAGTTTAAGTAGATTTGTATGTATAGAATCACCAAGTCATAAAATCATCAATTTTTCACTTGAAGAAAAAATTATACAGTAATGTTATTATACAGCTAGCTTTTAAAATGTTGTTGGCAAGAATGAGGCATTGTTTCAGTCAGATCATAAAATTGGTTATGTGGATCATCTGTACTGTAATGAAAATGGAGACATCCCCTTGATAATTTTCATTTGGAAAAAAAATGTGTCTTGTAGCTTGGGAATTCCTGTTGTTCAAAACAACAACAGTAATTCTTTGAGCTTGTTTTTTTTGTCTTCGTAGTTCCTGTAAAAGACCCTATCAGGGAAATGGCTGAATACATGGATCCTGCTAGGGACAAGATCTGGGAGAAAGGGCCATCCAACAAGCAAGTCACCTTCTTAGTATATCGAGAAGGAGACAGGTTGAATTTCTTCCGTGTGGTTGACCGGGGCGACGGCACTTTAACGCCATTGTCTGAGTCTTTGAGGTAAAGTTGGGTTTAATCTTTATATTACTCTTCAAAAGTATGTTGCTGTACAATTTTCAGCTTTCTTTGTTGACTTTATCAAAAGGATGTCTGGAATATGCAAGAAACATTCCCCTAAGGGCCATTAAATTGCTGTAGCTGGGTGGCCTAACAGCACAGCAGTGCTTTGTGGTCAGTGGTCGTGCTGATGGTTCTGTTATCACTGTGTGCATTAATATAGTGAGATAAAGCTGACCTCCATCACTAAGGCAATTCTTAACATTCCAGCTCTTTCTGAAAAGGAACATTTTGCAGGAGAGTCAATTTGACCACGTAACATATTAAAACCTTTAGTTAACCACTTTCTCTTCCACCTTAAGGTTTTTGTTTAGTTTTGTAAACATTTCTCTGTTCACAGCATAATTTTGTTTTCCTATGGATATGACTTGACCAAGTGATTAGTCAGGAAGATAGTAGATTGGCAGTGCAAGATCTGAGGGATTTTTTGTTTTTTTGGTTTTGTGGGGTTGTGTTGGTTTTTTGTTTGTTTGAGGGGAGGAGTGGCTTTGTTGTGGGATGTTTTTTTGATTTGATGGGGTTTTAGGGTTTTTTTCGGTTTGTGTGGAAATGTTTTTGTTGTTTTGTATGTTTGTTGTTGGTTTGGTTTGATATTTTAAATGTACTGAAGTAATTACCAAGAGAGCTAGCCTTTGGTTTAGCTCCTGCTGAGGTCCCAAACTTGTGTCACCCTAGTGAAAAGTTTAGTAGTCTTTTTTTTCCTAAAGCTATCAAAAATGATAATATCTAATAAAAATTTATACTGCAGGTTTGGGGTAGATTTTTTTTCAATCTCTTCAAGAACTTAGCATTTGTACAACTATGAGAAAAGGGCTAAGGCTTGTGTTTTTTGCAGTGACTATTCCTGTTTCTGTTTTGAAAAGTAAAAGGAAAAGCTTTGTACTGGATTTGTATTCAGAGTGATACTATTTTTAGAAACTTCTATAAAAGGTCTATACTTATAAAATACTGACTGAATGAAATATTGAGGTTGAATTCACACATTGTTATACAGAGTAGAAAGACCTAGTGGAACCATTGAGATTTTGGTAAGAAATGACTAGATTGTTTTCTTGACTCTTGCTTTGAATTTGCTGCTGTCTTGCTCTTCACGATGTCTCCCGGCTGTGCTGCCTTTGGAATTTTGCTACATTTTAGGAAATGGATTTGGAGAGTCAGTTTAAAAAATGCTGGCCCTTGACTAAGGGCAGCAGAATATTTCCATGAATCAGGTAAGATGCCAGCTCTAATTAATGGTATTTTTTTGGAACTGACTCCGTCATGACCTTTAGTTTTTCCTTGATCTCTTTTGGAGACTAGAAACCTGAGTTAAATCTACCAAGATATTCGTATGAACACAGGGGATTTGCCTGATTGTCACAATTTCTGGATGCTGACAGCCTAATGGAAGAACTAAAACACTTCTTAAAATGTACTACATACGAGATGGAAAATGCATCAATTTGTAATGAATTGGACACTCTCTAATGGTTCTTTCATTTCACTGTCAAATGTTGAAATGTTAGTGATAATGCTTTATTGCTTCATTGGAAAAATGAGTTAGACATTGATTTTAAAACATTGAGACTTTGCATTCTGTTAGAATGCAGAACGGAAGAAGGAAATGTCATGCTATAAACTTCCACTGACTACTGAGTTAAAATACCTCGGTTTAGGATTAGCAGTTCTAACCTAATTTTTTTTTCCAACTGTGAGACTTTTTGAAATCTTTGGAAACCTAAACTGATCTCTTTTTTTTTTTT
>VXBA01001588.1:56463-73884 GCA_013399895.1 Serilophus lunatus
TTTTTTTTTTTTTCCCTTCGTGTTTTGAAAAGGAGAAATAGAATATCACATCCCCATGGGTGACCCCTCCATTTCCATTTATGGTGAGAACACCCCTCAGGATGGATAGAAATTTGGACTTTTCCTTCTATGCTACTGTCTGGTTAATTGGAAAACTGATCAGCTTGTTGTCTGAGTCAAACACTTAACAGCTTTGGCCATATCTTCAGGAGACATTTGTGGAACTGGATATTCCCTCTGGGGAAAAAATATAGTGAGTGTGAACCAACTGTATGTGATGTAACAAATTCCCAGAAGCGTGGCTGTGTTCAGATGTTGGCAACATCACTTTGCTCTTACAAGGGATGCTTATGTGGATAAATGAATTTCAAATGTCCTTGTATACAGTTTTACATAATGCTTTGTCAACAGATCAACTACAGATATGACTTCCTAGTTGTGAGAATACTCTACATTGAAAAAATGATTAAATTCATTTATTAGAGGGTGAATACAAACTTTTCTTTATTTGCAGTGGTGGTTCAGTTTATAATTTATATGCTGATGATGAAGATGAGACAGAGGCATCACCTTCCGGCCAACAGATTATTGAGAATTCAATTACTATGAATAAAATGAAGCTGCTGAAGGCAAAGATGGAGAACATGAATCTGAGTAAAAAGGTGAAATTGTGATTTCAATTTTTCTGTCACGAAATGGCTAGGGCTTTCCTTGTGCTAGCTTTTCTAAAAAGCAGGTCAGATACTTTGCTGTCTTGGGAAGTTATCAAGGGTAGATGATTTCTCATCTGTCGTTTATGTAAATACTATTGTATAATTGTTCTGTCCTCATTCAAAGAATTGACTACTGATCCTGGATTTACTTGTGTGGGTGGGTGGGTTTTTGTGGGTTTGTTTGTTTGAGGTTTTTTTCCTTCCAATACTTTAAGTAGTGTTGTTTTGTAATACTGCTCTGGTAAAAGTCAATGTTTTCCTTAAATAAAACTTCATTAGAAATGAAGTAGCTGAAAAGCTCATAACGTGAAATACAAGAATAAGATTACCTTGAAGATAAAACATTACCTTGGTGTTCCTGTGACTAGGTTACCTAGATGTAAAATGAAAAGATTATACTTTCTTTCATTTTTTGTTGTGTTTGAGAACAAAAGCTCTTCTGGATAAGTTTGATGGCATTCTGACTTCCCTTTTCTATTTATCTGACATGTGACCTATATACTGAAAAGCATTTTCTGATAATAATCTTTTAATATTAAGATGTCGGAGTAAAGTTTTGATGGCTAGTAACATATGAGGGAGTAGAAAGAATGATTTGGTCCTTACTGGCCTTACACTGTCTGAATTCCTTGGAGTATGTTCTCAGTCAGGTCTCTGAATGCAATTGGAATGCATATACTAATTGTTGTATCTGTGGGATTTTGTCTGGTTTTTTTTAACTAGCCTAAGAAAACTGTGAAGGTGAAACCTCGTCCTCCAGTGGCTCCTCGACCATCCAGTGGCTCGGTGGCTGCTGCTCGCCACCGTTTCTTGAGGGTGCTCCCCCATATTGGACAGCCGTGCCTACCTCCTCCTGGGAACTTGCATCAGTCAGAGCCTTCCCAAAATGCACTTTCAGCGTTGGCTACTTTGGCCACTGCTGGTAGAACAATGCCATCCACAGCTAATCACTTCCTTAAGGAAGATGACACCTGGCAGAGCAGCTCTTGGTCTCAGCCCGTTGGTAGCATCAGGTTGCCACCGAAAATATCTCGTGTGGAACTGGAAAATGCGAAACTACCTACGAATAGTGTTCTGACTCCTGTTTCATCCCTGCCTGCGAATTCAGAAAAAGCATCTGAAAATGTGACCTCAGCAAGTGAGGAGGATGCTGTTTTGTTTCCAAATCTAACAAATGTAGAACTATATGGAACAGAAGAAGAACGCCTACCTGAGTCAGATGCTTTTGCTTTTTTAACAGAAGCAAGCACCACTGAACAGTGTAGTGAGATATATGACATAGGAAAAGTGAACGCAGAGCTTGAACTGCCTGATGGAGACAAAGAGTCTAAGGTTGTAGAGCAGCACAGAAAACCTATTGGCAAAGTGCTGAGCACTGCAGCAATGGAAACTGGTCTTCTCAGTACTCGTGAATTAAGTCCTCAGAAAAATCTGCTTTTGTCACCTCTTCGGTATTCAGCACAAGCAGCACATCACAGTTCTCTGAAACCACAAGCACAACCCAGATGCTTTGAGGCTGGTAACTTGAGATCTGCAGCCTCCCCAAATGTGCTTCGATCATTGGAAGTACGTAGTATAGCAGACTCCTCTTTTTCTAGGACTGCTAGATTTTGTAGTGTGAAAGTAGAGTCACTTGGCAAAAGACCTGATGTAATTTCTAAAGCAGAGGCTAGGGACGTCACAAATGTGGCTAGCAAGGCATCCAAAGAACCTGTGAGTTCTGTAAGTAACTTAGGATTTCTGGCTTCGCTGGCCCGAGGCACAAACAGGGAAAGTTTACAGAGTTCCTGTGGGACAGGGAGGTTTCGGACTTCTGGTATTGCACTCCCTACAAACCTGCAGCATTTTCAGGAAGAAAGCTTTAGGAAAACTGATCCTCCAAATGAAGCTGCTGAATATATTCTAGTGAGTATTAATGCATCTGAAGAGATTGAACTTTTCCTGTCTTTTGTGGTACTGGCACTACAAAACTCTGTGACTTGTTAGGAAAGGCAGATGGGGGGAGCGGGAGATGTGTTTGAATCCCTCGTTGTCTTAAACCGCTTTTGAATTCCTGGTGGTATCTTAACTGCCTGTTTGTCTAAATAGGTTGTAGAAGTAATTTTTCATAAAGATTAAAGCGGTTGATCAGTTCACAACTGAAATTATTAGTTATTGTAATGATAGAATTATGAATGTCAGCGTTGGAAGTGTCATCTGACTTCTGCTGCTCATTAATTGTCATTTATTCCAAAGTGTGCCCTGTGACTGGCACCATATGTGCCAAGCTTCAGCTTGTTAATGTACTTTGTTGTTTTGATGTGTTTTGAAGTGTGGGGAGATTTTTTAATAGTCGTCTGGGGTAAGGCTTTATATTGCAGAATTTTAGCTTCGTCTGCAGAAGTTGTCTTCAACTCTTCGTAGGTACACTCATTGATAAAACATTGATATCAGATAAGCTGATACCAGACTGCCTAAGTTTTCATTTAATTTTCATCTGCTAGTAATTTCCTTGTGGAAATTTTTTTTTTTTAGTCTGCGCATGGGCTTGGAATGAATGGAAGTATGACAGCTGTAGGGAAAAGAGTAGGTAAGTAACTTATATAATAATTAAAGATGACTCGGTAATCTTTCCTGATATATCACACATTGGACAAAAATAATTTTTCTTTGTAAGGCATATGGCTTTTAGAGTCATTGCTGTATTACACTTCTATAGCACGATTAAGCTTTTACTATTTTAAGCCCTTCTTCAAAGTACAGATGGCTGACAGAACTGCGACTCTTTCCTAGCCTTTTTAATACTTAATGAATCCTGTATGTCATCTGTAGATATAAACGTGACTTTTCTGTGCTGAAGTTTCCAAATGGTCAGTTCTGTGAATAATTCTGCGTCTATTAAAATTGGAGCCAAATTTAGCATTGTCTTTAGCACTACAGCTTGAACAAAAGAAAAGTGGGGAGGAAGCAATAAGAGCATAGATACTGAAGAACACTGATAGAGTGCAGATTTTTCACTATTTTTTGTGCTGATCATCATTCTTGCCACTCTAGTTTTGGTGACTGTGCAGCGCTTAGTGCTTCACATCTATTGAGAATGGATGTGTTGAGCCTAAATCTGAATTGCTTATGGGACCAATTTTCTTGGGAGGAAAGGAATTGTCTAGATTAATATTTTAAAATCTTATAACAGTGAGCTGAAGATTTTCAGGACATTTAATTTTAATTCTTCCTATCTCTGACTTCCAGCTTGCAGGTTTTCTTTTGTTTCTGTATGACCTTAGAAAGAGGCAGACATGTGTCCAGGCTTTTAAGATCTAGGTATAGAGAGTGAACTAGAAAATAGATGTTCAAATGGCAGCTGCAACAGGAAAATTTGCGTAATTGTAATGTGAGAGAAAAAGCTGCTAAACCAGTGGATTGTACCTTTGTTTCACAACTAGGGGTGCAGCTTTGACTTCATAGTCAATTAATAAACAGGTCTGTCCTTAACTACTTCTTGGTAAAAGAGGTGACACCCTAAGAGCTATGTCTGCATGATGGGAGAGCCTGCTAACTTCTGCATCATTTTGGACAGAACTATGAGGAAAACACTCCTCTGTTGTTTCTTACATCAAACAAAAGGATATTTTCCAAAAGACATGAAAGACACTGACTTGGTGTCATCATACCATGCAGGCTTTTGAGAGAGACATGGCTGTTGTGTAACTGGCTGAGGGACAGAATCAGTTTTCTGTGTAGTTGCTGTAGGGACTGTAAATGTGAGAACAGGTGTATTGTTTTTTCTGTTTGTGGTCCAGCTGTCTCGAAGCTCTGTCTCTTCCACAAACTGGGCTAACCGATGCTTCTGAAATAGTGAGCTTTTAGATGATGAAATCATTAGCATGGGGAAACACTGCCTGGAAGTTTCAGTGCTAGACAGCAATGGGGTGGGAGGGGATGGTAGTGGTAACTGCAACAGGCAGTGACTGTCTGGTGCTGCTGTTGAATGCAGCCTTCTGTATCTCAAGTAAGACGTGACTTCGGTTGGGATTAAAAGTCTGCTTTGACAAAAAATACTTATAAACTCATGAGATCACTTTTTGGGAACATTGTGACAATAAAGCAGTAGAAACGCTGAAAGAATGTTTCAGAGGATGCATTGCTCACTTTCACTGTCCCATGTGGGAAATATGCATAAGCAAGTTCTGGACAAAGAGCTTACTTTTACAGAGGGAAGGAAGATGCCTTTTCTTTGCATGCTCTCCCATTAATAAAGCAACGGCCAAGAATTACGTGGCAGAAAGTAAATTTTTAAGTATGGAAATTCTGCAAACATCTGCAAAGTGCCTAATGTAACCATATAGGTAAATAGTGGCCTGTAGTCTAATACTGCACTTCTCTTGCAATTATGGAGTACCAGCAAGATTTTAAAATGTTGTAGTACTTCCTTGGCAAACTAGTATCCTGAATATACTAGATGCTATGTACTGGAATGCCCAGTTGATTATTTGTAAAGCCACTGTGTGCACTGTGTTCATTTTGCATTTGGGAACATCATTATGAGATGTGTTTTTTTGATTTTTTTCTGTAACTTCTTGCTTATGTGAACTTTTAAAAGGTGTTAAAATAACAGTTTTAGTCTCACATTGTGATGTTTCTTCCAAAGGTGTTCATAGGCTTGAGGTGTGTTTTCTGTTTTGGCATTCAGGGTTTTTTTTTCCTTCTCTTTAGGTTTTGGGGTTCCCACCTGAAGTATCCTAAGAAATGTACAACAAATCTGTGTTTCAAAAGATAACATTTAACTAGTTTCTGAATAGGTTAAAATGTCTTTGCTGTCTTTCTACTTCTGAAAGCAGGTGAAGCAACCCATCTTCCACCTGTGAATGGCTTAATTCAAGCAAAAAAGAAAATTACAAAGCACTGCTTTCTTTGTGGCAAGAAAACTGGATTGGCAACCAGCTATGAGTGCAGGTAGGCTGAGAGTATAACCAGCTGCTACTTAAAATTGATAGCTGAGTTATCCAAAAGATTTTGTTTGCTGCATGGTATTCCTTAAGTAAATCAAAGGCATCCTTCAAAATTGTTGGAATTCTCAGTTCAGCAGAACTGCAGGAATTAAAACTTAGGCATGTTGTACCTATTCTGCTCTTGAGGTGTATATTCTTCCAGGAAGATGAAGAAATGAAACGTATCAGAATGGAAGATGTCAGGAAATAAAAGCATGATGAAAAAAAAACAGTGACATTTTATAATGGTGTAGAGTAGAACTTGCTACAGATACACGTTCTGCAAATTTTCTTGACAATAATGGTATGATTAACAACTTGAGGAAAAACTAGTTTTGTTAGTTTCTCAGAAAATCTCCTTCAGATGTAGCCCTGTTGCAACGCGTCTTCAAAGTTTGTGAATTTATACAAACTTGTATTCAGAAGATACTTGATTTTATGTGTTCTGTTTCTTGCAAGACTTCAGTCACCTTTGAGCATGCAGAGTGTCTCAAAAGCAGAACATTAGACTGCTTGTCCCCCAAATCATGACATGCAGACAACACAGTGAGACCTGATGCTTGGTGGTGATCATGGGGAACTTAAAGAGAGAAAAAAAGGCAAAAAAACCCCACTGTCTCTGTTGATCTTAGATCTCAAAATATTTTTTTCCACAAGATATTTTTTCTCAGTGTTTTTTCCCATGAGCTAGTCAAGGTTGAGAACTGCTGCACTGTGAGGGCTGCATTTGGAGCTGGTCTTGATTCACACCAATCAACAGCAAAATGAACCAGACTTCTGCCATTGGGAAATCTTACAGGAGAGTTTCAGGGTGAGGAATTGCTTCCTGAATGACTCTTCATTTTTTGATTTTGAAACAGTTTTGGACACTGCTCACTTTCCTGCTGAAACTGCAAGCTCTTCTGAAAGTAACTAAGCAGCTTGCTTAAGATTAAAAATGAAGGAAGGAAATTGTGCATCTCCAAGAATAGCATTTTGTTTGGTTTCAGAAGAAGCAACTGTATGACTTTTTACTGAAAAGGAACATGAACCAAATAGAGAACACAGTCATATGGGACAAAGAACCAAAGAGAAGCAAATTTATTACCAGGCACACAAAACCTCAGGAACAGTAGCTGCAGAGTTTATTACAAACCCAGACAGATGGATAAATAAATAGGGCATTGTAGTCCAATGGTAAGAGAGTGAGTTGGATGGGTAATGCTTCATCCATTTCAAGAGAATTCTGATTCTGAATGATGTCATTGTTTTACTGTCAAGAAGCATTTTTGTTGAGAAATGAGGCAACAGGACATTAGTATCATTTTCTACTTAAACCACTTGTCCAGATACAAAATCCAAACTGTTCTTTTCTCCTATTAGGAGTCTTAGCTGCTGAACTGTCAAGTTTGAAGGCAAAAATCATAATCTTAACTCATCAAAATTGCAACTGATAATGAGTAGGTGCACCCTTTTCCAGTCATATAGGAAGTTATGTCCCTTGTAGTTAGTCTGTCTGATGTCTTTACAGCTGACTAAATCTGTATTTATTAATCTTAAATGGCTAATTTGAGTTTATGCAAGGCAGAAGTGCTGAACTAAAGAACTCTTTTGATGGTCTCAATGATGTGGTGGTTTTGAATTGAAATGTATTACATGGATTTCACCTGATGCCCTTATTTTAAACCCATGGTTTTGTCCTCTGAATTCTACTAACTGATGTGGTATGAGGTCTTTAAAAGAGAAAGAAAGTAAACCAAAGCTCATAATTCTTAATTTATAAGTGTATTTGATCCTTGCTAGCTGGTTCCAGGAGTACTGATCTTGCTTAGCTTCCCAGATGAAGAGACTGTTGGGTCAAAACTGCAAGATTCAGTTAGAAAAATGTCTTTTTGTTTACCACACCAGTTAATGTTATCAAGTCAAGAATGATAAGAATCCAAACACCTTTGTCAAATAAGACATGATTAAGCAAAAAGGCTCTCAGCATATAACAGCATTAAAAGCTTCTAAAAGCTTGTAACTTCTAATATTTCTTCAGATGTGGAAACAACTTCTGTGCAACACACCGCTATGCAGAGACCCACACCTGCACCTACGACTACAAGAGTGCAGGGCGAAGGTATTTGCAGGAGACCAATCCCATCGTTAGTGCACCAAAGCTTCCCAAAATCTGACACGGTCGTGCTGCGTGTGGCCATTCCGCTGGGGAGGAATTTTATTGAATTGAGAGAAGCACTTGCTTAAACTGCATAATTTTGCCATGCTCCATGGTTGAAGATTTGCCAAGTAACAAAAGCACATGAGGATGCATCCTGTTGAAGAATAATGTGAACACTACTGCAGTTAAGACTTTTCTTCTTGAGTGAATGAAAGGTTAAAAATCAGTTTCTAAAAACTTACACTATGATTAACTGTTACTGCACGTGTTGTGTTTTATATTTGAAAATGCTATTTCACTAGACAAGTCTCTAAAGATGCACTTTACTAACTTTACTGTATAACCTGAGTTGAGGGGTTGTTGTAATGAAGGTGTCATGTAATGTCTTCTGTACTCTTTGGGTTTTTTGTCCATTGTGTGGTATATTTTAAGTTATTTCACTAGACAGATCCTCCTCCCTCCCTTTTCTTCAAACAGCCTGTTTTGAGATTTTTTAAGGGGATAGTGTGTTCTGCCCCTTCATTTCATTCTGTTTGGTATTCATACATTGTGTGTCCAGTCTGAAAATTACATATCATCTTCATCACATTTTCTGAAAATAATGCTGTTTATATGATGAGTTTGTTTTTAAATAGAAGATTCCCTGTTGGTTGCCATTAAATATAAGAAACAACTTATTTTAACTTTTTTTGTAATCCTAGATTTTTTTTAAGACTTCACAACTTGGTTTGTTAAGATGTTGAATGCTGTTACTGGAAGAAATTCTAATAAATATTAAATTTTATTCTGGTTTATATGTTATAAATGCATAAAATAACTTTTCTCTTACAGCATGTTCCTAAGTTAAAAGTTGGGCTCTGTTGGGAGGGTGTATATATTTTTTTTTCTTGTATCTGTTAATTCTGAAGCTGATGGGAAGAATTCCCATCAACTTCAGTAGGAATAGTATGACCAACACTGTGTGCTTTAAATAAACTTCCTGAAATCTTACAGATGTACTAGTAAACGCAAAATAGATGTTCAACAAATGGCATTTGTTAACCTTTCTCATCTCCAGCTGATTCTGTATAAGAGCATTTCAGTAAATGCATTAGACAATTCTAACGATCATGCATCTACTCCAAAAAGTGATGTTGGAAGAATATACCTTTCTTTCCCTTAATGCTTCTGAAATATTTTTGTAAGTATAAATTGCATGAAGTGTTCCAGTGTAAAAAGATTAAAAAAAAACCTGCAGCAAACCACCAAAACAGAAGAAAACCCCCCCACATTGTATCAAGGTAAGTGAATGTTATGGTCTCTGTCTTGTCAAAGTCCTCAGCTGCTTGGTGGTTGTGATATTGAAATGATCTATGCTGCACTCAAACAGTAGCAGTTTATGAGAACAACAATCAAAAGCTGGGCAAAAAAAGGAGGCTCACTGAAAGAGGAAGAAGTAATTTGAAGAATCTTATCCTTGGAGGAAATCTAGTCGTGGATTTCGGATAAACAAATCAAATGTGCAAAATTGTGAGAGAACTAGGTATTTGTAAGGATGCTTAAGTCTTTGTCTTTCCCACTGCTTTCCATCCACCCAGGGTCGATGCTTGCCTTTTTCTTCCTGAGGGAAACACATCTTTCCTCTTTTATTAGAATTTGAAGCCGCAGGTTAAAGAAGAGAGGCCTCTACTTTAGCTCTTGACCTCCTGAGATCCTATAGAATTTTTCCTGATGAACTTTTCCATCTGGTAAGAGTTTCACTAAGGTGGTTGTGGGGTTAAAGAACAAGTTGTACTTGAAAACCTTTCCAGTCTTTCAAGGATGATGTGCTAGGTTTTCTGTATCTTTGTCAAAAGATGAAACTATGTCATCCAGCCACATGTGGATTGACTTCTTGAGCCAAGTTATTTCCTGTAACTAATTCTATGAATAAAAAACCAATTGTAACCAGTTTCTCTTGGGACCACTAGGTTCATCTTACTAGATAAAGTTTCAAAGCCATCAAACCTGTCAAAGGAAGCCCACTATTTATTCGAACTTGAAAGTCCAGTACGTGTCTTGCCCTAACAACATGTGAATCTGTAGCTGGAGTTCTACTTGTTCCAGCCATTCCTTCTCCCTGCCACACACACACACACACACACACACACACAGAGAGTGGCTGGAAGGGTTTGCATTTTCAGCTCTTTTGTTTGTCAGTCTTGATCTCCTTTTATGAGTGACTCCACGAACAAGCCTGTATGTTCAGGTTTCTTGTCAATGCAACCATGTAGCATTTTTGCTTTATCTTATTTTATAGCAATTGCATGTGTATTTCTTGGAAAGTATTTTAGCCTGGATCATTGTTTTGTCTTTCCCATTAACAGTTCTTTAGGTGATAGAAAAAAAGTGTATAAATAGCAATTTAGTAGCATTAATTAAATAACAGGCAGCTATTCTCCAGCTGACTGTAAGTCTTCAGTGCTGTTTATTGATACACTGGCTGATTTGAAGCAGCTTCTGCTGGCAGTGTTCTGTGGAAGAGAGATTTTTTTTTATATATGTTCTGCAGTATCTTATTCGAATGAGGATTGACTGGTAATTAGATCTTATCAGAAATTGTAATAAGCATCAGTCTGCAAAAGGACTGGGCTGAGGTGTGTGTATGTGCATAACACAAGGGACTTCGTGGCAGAGAGGTTTTGTTGGCTTTTCTCTGCCTTTCTGTTGCGTTGCCTTTGTGTGTGAAGCTGCAGAGAAGTGACACCAGGGGGCAGCGGAGGCATTTAAGAATGGTAACAAGTTTTAGTTTTGTCCAATGACAAAACCTAAAACAAAAGTGTGTTTATTTGTTTATGACCTTTATTCAGCCAACTCTGAACAGATAGGAGGGGGTCAGCAATAGGATATATCCCTTCCCTTTTCCTAATTCCAAAGTTTTTTAACAAATCTGAGTGGAAGAGTACCTCAGAAATATGTTTCTATGCTGGGTTTCATAATGTAATTTATTAGGTAATCTTAACATACTGCAGAACAGACAGCCCTCTCTTACTTCCCACTAGTCCTGCAAGTACAAATTTCAGAAGTCTGCTAGGCAGTGAAAAATAATTTTTTTTTCCTTCTATCCCTAAATTTAATGTGCTAGCAGTAATTTTGTTTTACTTGATGTTATTTGAACAGCAGACTTGGATTGATTTTGCCTGAATCTAATTGTATTTAACTTTGAGTGCTGGAACTGTTTCCTGTAATGGGCCATATTTGGGATATGGTAGTGATTTTCTAAAAACCTGCACTGCCTGGTGCAAAGTTACAACATAGAGGTATGTAATGAAATCCCTTTGTTTTTAAATATGGTCTTGAGACAGAGTTGAGCGGCAGGATTTCTTAGCATCGCCTGTCTTGACAGTGATCGTAGATAGTTTGTTTTAGGGTACACATAAGACTCATCAAAATAAATTGGATTAGCTGGATCCATCCAGTCCACTATCTGTCTCTGGGAATAGAAGGTAACAGACACTTCAGAAGGTGCAGAAGTTCTCTAACCAAGTATTCAGGAATAGGACACTGGATCTTACCTTCTATGCTAATGACTAGTCTGAACTGTGAAGCACTTGCTACCTCAGTGTACACTACAGCATTAATTTGGAGGTCCATAAAGGTCTAAAACTAATTTTTAATCAATAGATTCATAGTTTTGCTTATTTATGTCTAATGTGAAAAGCCTTTTCTTTCACTGTAGTTTTGAATTTCCTACCACTTTTAAATTAAAATTCATTTGGTCTAGTGTTACAAGAAAGGGAGAACAGTGTCTCCTGAATATTCAGTATGTTCTGTCTTTGTATCACATCTCTTCTTACTCATCTTTCTTTATGGTAGTAATTCACTGTCTTCACTATTACAGACCCTTAGTTATGCTCACTGCCTTCCAAGTCTCCTCTCATTTTGCTCCTCTAATTAACTTTTCAGTTTTCTTCTGTTTCCTGGTTCCCATTTTCCTGTATTGCATGTTTAGCTATAAGCTGCTCAAGGTGTTGTTACAATGGAAACCTCTAAAATTGTGATTAAAATAATACCTGATAAAATATGCCTAGAGTTCTTCCCAGGAGGTCCTGTAGAAATGCTTAGTACTATCAGTCTCCCTGTAGTCTGGACCTGATGTAAATAGCATTAGAGTATGAGGAGACAATGTGGGAAAGCTCTGTAAGGGGGACATCTAGCTGAGTTCAGCACAGTAGCTGTGCTTATGAGGAAGATGATGTGTGGGGTTTGTTACACAGAACCAGAAAGACTATTTTCATGCCTTCACCACATCTGCATGTTGGGTGCATACAGTCCATCGCAGTGGGGAGAGCCAAAGCTGAAATATTGGCTGCTAAGAGGTGGGCTCAGAAAATTGTCTGTGTGTTTGGGTTTGGGATGAGTAAGTTACTCTCTACACATTCCTCAATGGTCTGAGTAACAATATGGAAGTGAAGCAGTGGCCAGATTCTTTTTCCAGGTTTCGATCAGTAGAGGAAGAAACTTTTTTCTTCTCTTTTTTCAAAGCAGAGGAAGGAAATGGTGAGCTGTAGTCCCAGCTGCAGTACCACCTGACTTCTGGAGAAGCATCACTTGTCCCTGAGCTTCACTTTTTCTAGTCTGCCTTGAATAAGCATTAAGTTTACTGGGGTACAAAGAAAGGACTAAAGTACTTTTCTCCTTCTTTCATTTGGATTCTAAATGACTTGCCGTGCTATAAGCTTTAATCAAATGTGACACCTTAACATTGTTGATTGGATTTCTTTAGAGCCAGTTCATCCATACTTAGATGACTAGTTTTATGTACAGAAATTAACTTAAAATGTCAGTCTGTAGCATTTGCCAACCTTTTCTTTAGTTTTGGGGCTCCAAAAGGAGAAAATACCTATCAACACTACAGAGGATACTGTTGAGACCTGGGTTAGGCTTTATTACTGCAAAAAACTTACCTGCTCTGGGACAGATTCAACCTGCTTCCAATCGTGACAATCTTCAAAGGCACCTTCACATGACTGTTGTTGAAGAGTTGCTGAAGTCAGCTGGGGTGCGTGGTTACATGTCTGTTTGTCACACACCATGCCAGGTTAAACCTGCTGCATGTAGGGCTGGCTACAGCCATTGTCTGTGGTCTTACAGCACTGTGCTAGGAGAAGGGTTACAGTTTGCTTTGCAGGCAGGAATGCTCTTGTCTCCTATTGCTTTCCAAGTGAGACTAATGACTAATGCCATTCTGTCCCAGAGATGGGTTCCAAAGGATCTCATCCAAGTGATTTTCCAAGGCCAGGGTTTAGCAAAATATATTTACCACAATGTTCATTTATATCCTGCATCTGAGACTGAAGAAAGTTTGCTAAGTTTTGGGTACTTTGGAATAACATTTGTTAAGATGTCCCCAAGTAACCTTCTTGGAGCTCTGGTGGTGTTTTTATGAAAGGTGGTATAAACTTTGAAATCTGGTGATTTTTCTGATGAAAGCTGATTCCTTAATCAGATTTTGAACAGTGCATTCTGCTGGGCCACTGCTTGCAAGTCACTGAAAATTTGGTTCACAAACTATCTAAGAAAGAAAAATGGTTTATTTTGCAGTGGCTGCAGCTCTTTAGATATTTTGCATATATATAATTGATGAGTAGTCTCACTTCTAGACATACTTCCTTCTCTCTTAACCCACAAAGGGTTTAACACTGGTGCTTGTTCGGTGTTCTAACATCTTTGGGGTGCTTGCCATGCAATTCTTATGCATCATCTAGTTCCTTCTTTCACTGAGTTGTCAGCTGTTGCCATTTACTCCATCAGAGAGCAGTTTTCAGACAGTGAGCATCTTTGTCATCACATGTCTGAACATTGCTGGTTGTTAACATGGATGTTCTGGGCTGGCAAAGAAAGGGAATTCTCTTGAATCAGGAAAATCACTTTCAAACCAAAATAATACAAGCTCAGCAAATATTTTTTCTCCTAAAATTGGCAAGACAGATGCAGCTAGTTTTCTTAATGTTCTAACAGAGAGAATGGCAAAAAGTGCTCCCACGTGCAGAGCACCCGAAACAGCATTGGTAACAGGTTGTAAGGAATTCCCAGTATTTAAAGGTAAGCTGTTTTCTTTCCTTTTCAGAATCTGAAATTGTCTGTATAAATGAAAACCAGTCAGGAAGGATGTAAACTTTATTTGTATTTCCTTTCATTTTTTGACTTGAATTCAGATCAGTTCCTTTCACCTTCCCTCATACTCCTCTTTATAATTCTCCTGCCAGAATCTGTTTTATTCACCCAGCACAGGCAGAAAACAGCAGAGCAACAGTGCAGGAAGGAAGAAACCCTGGGCTCACCTTCAATAAATCTTAGGGTTATCAGAGAACTTTTGGAGAACTTTCCCTTTATTTTGGCGAGTAGTCTGCATACAAGAGAGTGAACAGATAGGGAACCACACAGCTCAGGATATGCAGGTAGAAGGAAGTAAAGGAACTGAGCTGATTTGGAGAAAAACTAGCAAAGAAAAAGCCTTAGGAGCACACCGTGGTCTGTCTGCATGCATGTCATGTTTGCATCCAAACATATATATACATATGTCTAGACTTAAATCTTACCAGTCATGAGGCTTACATTTTTTAAGTAGTTGTTTTCCAGTCTAACAGATACATCTCTGCAATTTAAAATAATAGCCACAGATTCACATACATGCATGTGAAATGGATGAGCATGTAGGTACTTCAGTACATGAAGCTCTCACACTTGCCTATTCTCTGCAAAGGGACTTTTGGAGATGTGGATTTTGGAGATTTACAGTTTCCTATCAGCCCCTCACAGAAGTGTGATCCCCTGCAAGACTCTGGGGGTACTTCCAGCCCCGAGTTTCTCATGGCTATTCAGATTACAGATACCCAAATGATACATTACATGGTTTTGTACAAAAAGATGCAAGGAAATGTTGCAGTTTCTTAAGGTGGTAACATAGGCTGCTATGGTTCATTAAATATATAGTAGCTGTGGTTTTAATTTATACTTGGGAGCATTTTCCCCAGAAAATCTAAATAACTTTGGACACTCAAACCACAGGGGAATTCTGAAGTAATCCCTATAGTGTTTTGGAGTTGCTATGGGAACACGCAGGTGCTGAGACCAACACTGTAGACAAAAAAGATCACTTAAAATGACCTGGAAAAAATAAATTACGCTTCTCCACATAACTACTAAATGTATTGTCATAACTAAAGACCAAAAAAGAGCACATTTATACGACAGTTGTTACTATTTGGGGCTTCTACCCCACACTGCTTTCCAGGTCTTTGTGCTAAAAGGAGTAAAGGTATTTCTAAAAAGCATAGGCTGTATGCTAGATCTGTGCTGCTTCTAGAAAGGATTGGCATCTTCTGGGCACAGAGGTACTTTTATTGTGTCTTTTGAAATAAATTCAATAAAATTTAATTTATTGTTGATGGAAAGTATTTAAAAAAGCCAGATGTGAGTGGTCATAGTCCAGATTTTGTGTGCAGGGCATCGGGGCAGCTCTTTCTGCAGACCATCAATATCTTACTTAAGTGCGATATGCATTTCTAGGCACATATTCCCAAACTATGCATTTCCAGGAACTCCGAGCCAGAGGTATCCAACGAGCAAAGCGGAGATGTGCTGTTCCATTCCCATAATTTTTTAAAACCTTATATCTCTTATTCTTGTAGGAGATCAAACAAGAATCTACTGTTGTTTTGAACAGCCACACTAGCTGGAAGAATTTGGGATTTCCATTTGACTAATGGCCATTAGCTTAAATGTATTCTTTCTTTCCTGTTTTTTAAATTAGCTGCAAATTTGAGGAGGGAACATTTGCAAAAGCTTATGTTGCATTTTCTGCCAAAGCCTGTGAAACATCCAGGGAGGATGTTCCATGGCAGTGTTTTTTCTTCAGTGTTGAAACTTTAGTCCTAGCTCTGCAGTCCTGTGTTCAGGAAGTTGTTGCTCAGTCTTTAAGTCAAGAACAGCAATGTGTTAAAATACTAGACAAGCTTTCAGGGGAAACAGAGACCATGGAGCAATAATTGCAAAACACAAGAAAGGCTTAGATCTGCAAAGTGGTTTACTGTCACTTCTTTCATTTCAAGCCTAATCCTTAGTTATTTTAGTTTCCCTGGAAAATCCCCCCTCTATGTGGCTGTTTTTCTATATAATTTCTACTTCTGTTCCAGTTGTGAATACAGGCCCTTTTCCTAGTCTGGCACACAGCACTGAGTGTGAGCTGTGCTGTTCCCAAAGTGGGATACAATCCTAGCCTGAAAAATAACTAAAAAGACACCAAACAACAAGAAAACAAAATTAATTGAGAGCATGAAGGAAAAACTGAGCCTCCCTTGAGAAATCCCTGTGACCCCAAGGTAAGTCAGCAGTACAGCTTACGATGGAAACTAATTCTCTTCACAAACCTATACTGCTTATCAAGAGAACAATGGTTATCATCACATACGCACATTTCCATACCCTATAAGGGAATCCAATCTAAGTTTGTTAACTTCGGTCTCCAGAGACCATAGATGCACTCTCCTCTTCCCGGGAGGACACACTGTACTTACTCTCTGGGAGGAGCTTCTACCACTTTCACTACATGGGTGTGTTGGGTCCTACCTCTGCAATGTAACGAGAGCATTTCAGCTCAGCTTCTCCGTGCTCTGGAAACCTATTGTAACATGTCATTTTTCTGTAGGTGGTAGCTGTATTCTGCATGAAAAGAGTTACCTTACTCATTTTATGCCCTTCCCAGTGTTCTCTACCCACAGTCCTGTAAATTATTAATGTGGAAAATGTGGAAACTCGAAAGATGAAAATTTCAATTTGCATGTCAAGTCAAGAGCTTTCCTTGTTTTCTGTTTTTTTCTCTTAGTATCTTCTTTCTTGTCTGTGCTGCACTGACAGAAACTGTTCAGCGAGGCTGCTTGTTTTCCTGTTTTCACTTGTTCCTAAGTGGGATAAGACATCATGTGTGAACACAGGAAAACTCTCACATTGCTTTTCTCCCCCTGTAAAACTCAGCTCGATAGTATCGCTTGCCTATTCCAGTAAATCTCAGGAGATCCCTCTTTGGGAAAAAAAAGACTAAAGCATCCTGCTTGCATAACCGAAATGTAAAATAGTAACAGAGAGTATGGCACCCAGATAAGGTATGGTGCAAACTTCATTAGCATCCTTTTAGTACTCGAACTTTTTTGTTTACATAAGCTTTTTGTTGATAAATCAATACATGCGGGTGAACAACTAATACAAAACATCTTCTGAAGGCGGCTATAAGCCATCCTCAGGCTTACAGCATACATAAATTTTAAGAAAGCTAAATAAATGTCACTCTACGAAGTTTAGATGTTTTCTTCTAACCTACTAAAGCACCAGCCGCTTTACGCACGGACGTGACAGCAGCATCGCTGCCCGTGGCTGGGGGAGGCGAGGGCCACAGCGAAGCCCCGGGCACCCGGACACCGCTCCGCTCGCTGCCGATCGTCGCCCCGGTGCCCGGTCCGTCACCGCCCCCGCCCGGCCTCACTCGCGCAGGAGTCAGGAGCGTGTTCCCGGTGGGAAGTGCCGGAGCAGAGTGCCCCGAGCCCGCCCGCGGGGGACGATTCCAGCGGGAGGCGATCGGGCGCCG
>VXBA01001588.1:74311-238185 GCA_013399895.1 Serilophus lunatus
CTGGCCGGGGCGGGGGCTCCGCTCGGGGAGTCGGGGGCTGTTCCTCTGTCGGAGCTGGGGAAGCGGCACCTAATTCCCTGGTAAGAGGCTTTCCCACCTCCGCCGTCTTTGTCTGCTCAGCCTCAGCTCGTCTGCTGCTCCCGGCGCTGGGAGGGGAACCCGAGAGCGGATCAGCTGTGGGAAAGGGACCGTGTTTGCACCAGGTGTCCGATTTGGAGGAGAACGGGAATTCGCCTTCGGTTATCGACGTGTAACAGAGAAGAGAGAAAACGGTGCACAAGATGTGTTGGTCACAACGCGTTCCTTAGGAATCCTGAAGTTTCACGACAGACTGAAAAATAGAATTCCTTCGTGCTTGCTGGAGCTAGTTGGCAGGCAGAGTAATGCTCGCGTTGTTCCGAACTGTAACACTTTAACTTTTCCTCGTGTTACTGTGCTAAAAGTGCGAGCAAGGCGAGAATTACAGTGTGCCATTGCAAGATCAGTTGGTCTGCAGGAGGGCACGGAGCTTGGGCTCTGCAGTTGGTTAAGGACTGGTATAATATACTTCTGAGCATAGCAAACTTGTGAGGTACCCGGCAACATAAACGTAGAAGGGTAATTTAGCTGGAGCTTGAGTGGAGGTGGAAAGCGATCTTGGAAGGAAGGTGGGGGTGTGAGAGGAGAGAGCTGGTCTGACAGTGACGCTTCCGCTGAAGCAGCGGCAATTTTTATGTATTTGTGCTTCTGAAATTAGTTTGGAGTAGTGTCAGATGAGGCTGAGATTGATCCAGTAATAGCCCTAGTTAGAAATTTTCAGAGAAAAAATTTCTTTGAGAAATATTTTTTAGACCTAAGATGTTGTATTTGAAACTTGTCAACACTGGTGGCTTTCCACTGGTGCAGAATTGTGCTAAGCCTGCCTCTGTTGTTGGAAACATCAATGTTTCTGTGGCGAGGGTGTGCCCCAGCACTCAGAATATACCTACTGGTGGTGTTGGCAGCTTTTCAGCTGTAGCCCGTTTGGTGCCAGACTCCTCCAAGCAGCCCTTTAGCTGCTCAGAGAAAGTGAGACATTCCCCAGGGTCTGATTCTGCTGCAGTTGCTCAAAGTGTAGGACTGCTGAACTCTGAACAACCACCCTTTTGCTGGGAACGTTGTGTGACTTAGGTTACAGTCTAATGTGAGCTTAAAAAAAATTAACGATTCACTGAATATTTTTTGTTACGTTGTTGGGGTTTTTTGGTATGTTTTTGGTTTTTAACTTGGCTTTATGCTAGTTCTAGCTGGCAGTTCTGCTTATAGAGGTAAACTAATAGAAAAGAAGCTATTTTCTGTTTTGGGGAGTCATGTTGGAAGAAAGGCTGCAACCTTTTCCATGCCTCCAGTGTGTGGATATGTGGCCAGAGCTGGTGGAGGTGTCCAAATGAGGCAGTTAGGATTCCAGTGCTAGAAAATACACCTGTTCCCTGGCTGCTTTTGCAGAGTCTTAAGTGTGGTAAGGATAGATTAATTCAGCAGGCTGGGTGAACTTTCTGTATTTTTAGGATGAAATTTTTCTTTTTAAACTTCTGTTATTTTAGGTTTAATGTTTTGGACAAGCAGCTCTGCTGTGTTCAAGGGTGAAAGGACTCATTCTTCCCAGCTGCTGAGGCTGTCACAGGTACTTTGGGCAGTGTACCAAAGTGTCTTCTCTGCCAGCCCGATTTCGTTATCAGTTGTTCCTTTCAAACATTGACATTAGTGGGGAAGGCAGGTCACTGCAGGAGTGTGACAACTTCCAGTACTAATGCTGCTCAAGGAAGGAGTTGTAGATGGTTCTTCCAAGCCCTGGATTGATCCTGCTGCCTAAGAAAAAGCTGTGTCCTGCTATGGGTCTTTTCTGCCTTATGCTTCTGTCAGCCCCAGGGTGACTGCCTGGTAGCTAGCATCAGAAATTGTGTGTAAGAGAGTGTGCATGGCTATCCACCAGGAAAAAGGAAAACAGGAATGAGGTGTCTTTCCGAACTTTTTTTTATTATTTTGTCCTTTATTATTTCTGTCCTTCTTCTCCCAAAAATTTAAGGAACTTTTGATCCTGTAGAAGAGTCTAGCATTCTGTAGGAATAGACTACGAAAAGTGAACAGGATTGGAAGGAAGGAGCTTACAGGAAACCCAGACAACCTTGTGCTTTGGACTGTGTCTGCATGTGGCAGACAAATAGTGAATAGCAAAGCGCTAGACAGCTATGAGGAATGGAAAATTTCAAGTCTGGGAAAATCTTGACTTCTAGGGCATATTAGAGGGGAGATCTTCCTGGGGAACAAGTTATCCAGTTACTGCCTGCTCCAGTTCTTTCTCTGGAGCATCTGGTGTTAGCTGCTGCAGGAACAGAGTGAACCATGTAAACCACACATCTAATTCACTGTATCAATTTCCATAGTGAGACAGAGCTCTTGCAGGGTTTACTGGGACTTCTGTTTTGCTGACTTGTGGATTGGCTGCAAAGATCTTGTGGCAGCTTGCTTTAGCATAGCAGAGCTGGCACGGAACTTGCTGGGCAGGCTTTGTTCATTGTAAATTTTCACAGCTCCAGGTTGTTGAAATGTTCTTCACTGAGTTAGAGTCAGTTTTACTGGTTCTGTTCTCTGGCCTTTACTGAAAACAGCACTTGCCAAAAGAAGTCATAATTTCTAAAACAGATGATCTTTTGTTGCTTCCCACAATATCTTTGTGAGTCTTTTATCAAGGCATCCGCATTCATGTGAAGCATTAAAAAACCAACTGATTACATAATGTTTATTGATTCTGAGGTAGGTAAATGAAAAAGAGTCTTTCGAAGCCTGGCCTTTTTTTGCAATTAAAGGTCTGCTTTAAGGGCTGTGTTATTCTGAAATTAAGTCATCACCAGACAGTTCACGAGCAGCAAGAGGTGCCTCAACCATCAGCAATTTATGGTGCTTGCAATTTCTTTTCCCCAGGGACAGTGGAGGAAGGCTGGCCTTTATTATGTGTCCAGCTGGTTATCATGTTTGGGCTGGCCTAGATCAAAGGTATATGCAAATGGCTTTTAAAGCAAGCGCCTCTCTGGAGTTTGCATTTGGTACTTGCAGGCAAGTAGGGGAGTTGGGGTAGCAAATCTTGACTTTAGAGACCTGGCAGAATGTCATGGTTGATTGAACTCATGATTGACTGAAAACAGTGTTGGAAATTTTTGATTAAATACACATATATTACATGTGTGTATAATAGGTGGATAATATTACAAGGTTCTAGAAATTGGGGCTGAGATTTTCCATAGTTAGATGAAATAAAGACAACTAGTAGATAAGCACTTTATCCCTGGAGACTCATTTAAGGATCCCAGTTGTAAACTTGCAAAATATGTATCCAAAGTTACCACAGAATATAAGTATCGTATATTTTGGCAGTAGGGAAATCCTGTGTATGTTAGGTATGCCTCGATATCTGCCACTTCAAGCTTCTGTGTGTCCTTCAAAAGGCATCAGTATAGAATACGTGTCACCTGACCAAGGTGAGGCTGGTTATTAGCAACTGTGCCAGAGTTTCTGCTTGGGAAAACAGGCATTGGATTCAAGAATGTCATTTAACAGGTGACTGAAAACCACCAAGGCTGAGTTTTCTCTGAGTTTAGTCATGGCTTCAGTAATACTATCCAAGATGAGAGGTTCATTACAAGGATTGGAAATGTTCTCAGCTCTTCTGCCCTGAGCAGGTACCTTGACTTCTGTCATGTCCTGGACACAGGATGAGAAACATTTCTCTTTGAATCAAAGAGTCAGTTGGATGATACAGAGGGGAAGGAAAGAAAGATAAAAGAATCCAGGTTGACAAACCTAAAAAGAAGAAAAAAACAAGAATACGTTCAAGATTACAAACAAAATTGCTAATTTTGAAAAAAGTTTATAAATTCTTTGTGCCTTTCTTCCTCTCAAATGTACTTCATATTTTAAAAGCCTTTTGGTTCCTCTTTAGTGTGTGTACTGAGCCTGTGAGGAAGAATATCTGTAGGAAAAAACCCCCAATGTTTCTTAATAAACAGCTAGGCTTCCCCTGGGTCTGATCTGCTGATTCTGATGACCAGAATAATTTGTCACTCAGGCTTACTTACTGCTAATAACACTGTGCCATTGTGCAGCTTGGGGAGGAGAGATGTGCTTCCATTTGTGTTGCCAGAGCTGGGTTCTGAGTTCTGCTTTCTTGTTGCACAAGACTTTGCATGGGGACAGCAGTGAACATTCACACATTGCCATGACTCCCAGCACCAAAAGTTACTGCGTTCTACGCATGGCATTTGGGTGAACTTTGCCTGTAGGGGATCATTTCAGTAGCATTAATTGAGAAGGAAGCAACAGCCTCACTGTGTACGACCTGCCCTGTAGAGCCAGTTAAATACTGAGGAAGTATTCCATCCAGTCTTGCTGCCATAAGCACTTCTCTTGGCAGCAAGGTTAAACCTGGCCTTTGCTTTCCAGTTACTGCAGGACTTACAAAAGGGGTGCCTTTGTTTAGTGTCGTTTGTAATGGTCACTCAAAGCATTTCTTTGTGGAAGAGCCTCCTTCAAAACCAACAGGGGCTGTAGCAAGGCAAAGTCTTCTCTGCCTATTCGTATTTGCTTTCACTGTCACTGGCTCCTTGTGTCATCCAGGACAGAGGATTAATCTCTCTGATCCCTCTATTTCTAGTTGTAAAAGCACAGTGTGCTATTGGGGGTGATTCACTACTAGGCCAATCCCTGTTATAATCGCTTGTAACAACGAATGCATCAGTCAGAATCACAGAATTAACTAGGTTGGAAAGACCTTTGAGATCATCAGGTCCAGCCTATGAACTAACACCACCTTATCAACTAAATCACGGCACTCAGTGCCACATCCAGCCTTTTTATAAACACCTCCAGGGATGGTGACTCCACCACCTCCCTGGGCAGCCCATTCCAATGCCCAATCACTGTTTCCATGGAGAATTTTTTCCTAATGTGTATCCTAAACTTGCCCTGGCACAGCAGGAAAGTGATGGAAGTTCGTGGCGTATATCTATGGGGGGTGGGGGAGGGTTCTGTGTATATATTTATGGAAAGATTGATGGATTGGACTACAGGAAGTGATGCAATACAGGACTCTGCCATTGTTTCATAACACAGCCATATTACAGCAAGAAATTCTTCCAAATGCCTCCACTTGCCCTATCTGACTGCAGTTTTGTCTCCTTGTGTGCTTCCCGTGGCCTCCTTCAGCAAACCTCTCTTAAGGGATGTGCACTTAACAGTATGATGAGCTCTGCTACAATAGAAAGTGAAAGTTGGCAGTGGCTTTTCAGTTCATCATAAGCCTGATGAAGTCTGACATACCAGAGGAATATGAAGAGCATTAGGTAATAGTTTACCATAGGTGATGACAGAGAGGAAAACACACCTGGGAGCAGTCTGGCTCTGTCTGAAGTTGAGTAGACTTTGTTTTTCGTCCTTTCTGGTAAATTAAATGAGTTCTCCTTGTAGTTCTGCATCTAAAATCTTGTCCTTTTAGATGTGACTATTATTACAGCTTTTAGGGTAATTCCATCTTGAGCTTTCCTGCCAAATCTGAGCTGGAAGTGCCAGGACTTGGAAGGACAATTGTTGTCAGTGTTTTTCTCTAGCACAATCTGGGACCATTCATTTACATTGAAGCTGCTTCTATACAATGTTTGTATATCTGCATGCATATAGTACATAAAATCCAGGTAGACTGAAAACTTGCAGAGAAGCTGCTTCTCTTTGACATTGCAAGTGATCTCTAGATGAAAGGGGTTTTTTATACCAAATAGTATAAATGTATAGTGAACTAAATGCTGTCTTGTTTCAAAGAGAAGAATAGAAGTCTGTTTGGCTTTAAAAAGAAGAGGAAGTTCACTTGCAGCTAAAGGTGATTTTTTTGTGAGTGACAGGAAATCTGAGTCTCTTTCCTGCTTCTGGCCTTGATCGTCTGGTTTAGGCTACTTCACCTATGTGTACCTTAGTTTCCTGCAACTCAATTGTCATATCATGGCTTTTGTAAGGTTCTCGGATTTATGTTATTATTTTTTTCACCTTTTCTCTAAGGGGAAGTGGAATTATGCAATCACACTGCCAGTAACTACTGAATCTGTTGGCTAAATATTTGCTGGAACTTTTTATGTTGCAGGAAGAAGGGAATATAAGTTGCAATGTCACGACAGCACTGCAGCCTAATCCTGCACCGAAGCACTTTTTTAGACAGAGGATAGGTCACATGGGTGAGTGGTCTTTATGAAACCTGCAACCACAGGATACCAAACTGTAATATATCAGACTGTGCTAATCCTTCTGCTGTGAAATGGCCTTCTTCCACTGCAAGGCCTTCTGAGAGGAGGGAAAATTCAAGCAGTGTTACTAAATTAGAGCTGGCACAATGCAGCAGACTCTTCACAAAATTAGTGTTTGATAACATAAGGGGGTGGAGGGAGGAGAGATACCATTGTGAAATTACAGGATTCTTGTCAGGCTAGCTTGATCTTGGGAATTAGTCAAAAACAGTAGAGGGTTTGATTAAAATATGGAAGGGAGTTTTAACTTTGCAAATGGGATAATAAAGCAGAAGCAAATAAAATGAGATCAGAGTTCAGCCTTCTAGATGCATTGGTGTTCTTATGCAGTGTTTTACTACTGTAGCTTTGAAATACCTTGTTGATTTTGGTCATGAAAGCTGTATTCTTGCCTTTTAGCAGTTCCTTTGTGCGAGGCACGTATGTTGTTGCTCTGTAATTCTTGTGACAGTCATGTTCAGCTATTTTGTGCCCTTCATCTCGGGGTCAGACCTGACAGGGGGGATAACTTCTGACTGAGACCACTACTAGTGGAGTTAAATCTTTCCCACGTTGCAGAAATATTCACCAAGCTCCTTTCACCACAGAATTCCAAAGCTTGAAGGTCACGAAATTCCAAGGCTTGAAAGGTCTCCATGTTGTTCTGGATGAGCTGCTACATGTTTTGGCAGATGTGTGAAAGAGTCCTGCTCTAGTACACCTGTGGAGCTCTGCAGCTCCCAGGGTCTTTCAGAGATGAGGTTCTTTTTATGTGCCATCCTAGAAGTGTAAGAAAACTGCACTATGATGTTTTCCAGGCAAATCACTGAGAACCTGCAACTCTGTTGTAGTTTTCCAAATGGCAAGAAGTTCAAAATTATTCTTCTTTGACCTTTCCTGATCCATCCGATTAATAAATGAAATATGTAGCTTTGTTTCTAGTGAGACAATGTGCAAGTGATATATAGAAACTGTAGCTTCAAAGCAGGAGATGGCCCTGCCAGAGCTCTGTGCCTTTATGCCAGGTTTGCACAAGTGCTCCTTGCATTTTACCCCTGCTCAATAAGGCTGCATTTGAGATGGTCATAGTGAAGTGTGGAAGCATCTCTGTATATCTACATGCCAAATGCAGCAGGGTAAGTCTGATATATGCTTTGCAGTCTTTTGGTGGTGTTTTTCTTCCCAGAATCTTTTGTGGTCGGTATTTGGTGTTTTGGGGACCCTGAGGCACTTGTATCTGTACCAGGCCTAGGCTTGTATTCACTAGTGGTATTGATATCAACTTCCCAACCACAAGGCAAGGATCCCAGCTCAGTTGCTGTTGAACATGTGTGATTCAAGATAAGATTTCTCACTCACTTTCCTTTGTTAGTGATACCCTGGCAAGCGCAGTGTACTGTGGTCCTGAGAGCAAAGAAGCTCTGACTCAGGATCAGTTCCTTATATAGAATGGGAATCAGATACATTATGCATTTTATTCTTGGCTGTGATCTTCCATTGTGTCTGTTAGACATTTGTTACGGTTGTTTGCTTTCTCTGTGTACTCGAGCTCTACTTGTCAGCTGGGACACATGTTCTGTCTGTCTCATCCATCTTTGATCACCTACTGGGAAGTTTTTTAGTTGGCTTGTTCTCACTGTGCAGTACTACAGGTGCTTTGCACAGCCTTGGTAGGACTGTGATGCCCTGCAGGCATCCTGCTGGTTGGCTGTTTGTCAGCTGCCTTTTTAAATCCTCCTTAGTTTCTGTGCTAAGGCTGCCTGGTCTCTGGGTTTGGCTTAGCCTGTGCCTCGTGCAGGGGATGTGGGAGGAAGCTGCAGGGATGGTTCTGCTTCAGGGTAAATGCTCTGCTCAAGGAAGGTATGTTTGCCAGTTGCTTGTTGATGCTTTGGTGTTATCTCCCTTTCCACGTGACACCACAAAAGATACACTTATCCCTTGTCACACAGTTTGCACTGCTGCTTCTGTAAATGAGGGAGGAGAAACTCAGCTGATGATCCAATCTCTGACTGACTGCCTTTGAGCTGTATCCTGCGTGGCTCATGGACAGGTCTCTGTGGTTGATGTAATCTAACTAATGCATATGAGAGACATCTGAGCCAGGAATAAGGAATTGAATAAGATGATGAAACTGTTGGCTTTCAAGTCTGAAAGTAATTCTTGTCAGCAGAGGATGAGTGGAAAGCAGCTTGACTGTACACAGTGCATCTCACCAAGGCCAGTAACATGGGCATGCTACAGCACAGACCTTTATCCTGTCTCCAGCAACCCCTCTGATTTGAGGAGAGTTGGCAAGTTTCTGAACCAAGTCTTTCTTCTGTGGACCTTTTTTTCTTCCTTTATTGTAATGTGCCAAAAAAAGAAGGAAATCACTAGCAGGCTAAGTCATGCTTTAACCTGGTGAGCAATGAAACAGTGCATTGCGCTGAGGTATTCAACATTTCTGAAGATTTGGGATCTTTTAGCCTCCTATTGGTTTTGTTTCTTAAATTAGATGACTTTTGTCCTTTGTAATGAGGCAGTGAGATATCAGCTGGCCTTGATGAGTTGTGAAACTTCTGTTAACTCTTCAAGAAATGTATGTGATAAGAGATTGTGCCAGATTATTTCTTTGAAAGGTAATGGTAATGTTGCCAGGTAACACCACTCACTGAATGTAAGTGTGCGTGTGTGCATGTACAGTGCATGTGTCCCTGTACAAGAAGGAATGTAACTTCTTCCAGACCCAAGGCTTTATGCCTCATTCAGAGAGATCACAGCTAATGGAGAAGGACCATGTCAGGCACGAGGTGCAGAGGGGACCGTGCCTGTTCCTAAGCACAGTGGCGCACACATAGAGCAAACTGGCAGTGTTTTTTGGTCAGCTGTGGATTCCTGTCACTTCAAAACCAGCAGAATTCATCTTTAGTCTTTAGATACATTATCAGCATCTTGCTGCTGTAAAAGCCGTGTGTGGGAGCCTGTGCCAAAGATGAGACTGTCTGGAATGGAACAAGCCAACTGTTTTAGGTGAGCAGAAAACTGAGGAGATTTTTGTCTTGGCTTTCTAACATGTGTTGCATTTGGAAAAGGAGACAGGTTTCTTTAAGGAAAAAAAACCAAAACCTTGCATTCACTATCCAAAATTATTAATAAAGAAATATATCCTTACCTCCCCATTAGCCTAATTCAGCAGACATTCAAATTATTTTTAGTAATTTTTCATCTACTCTTTGGAAAAGTAAATGCCCCTGAATATTAATGTAATTGTAACTACATAGAGAAGGAAACCACATAGTCATTGGATATGGTCCTGAAAAATATGGAGGAGAGTAAGGTGGAGTTGTATGGGTTTCTTTCTCTGCAGCTCAGTATGCAATTGATGTAAAATTCTCATGGGGCCTCACCAGTTTTGATGTTTACCTCTTTTTTATTTCCCAATCTGGAGAACTTCATATAGCAACTTCTTTTACTTGTCCTGTAGATGTGCAACAGCATCCCAGAATCCGTTCCATTGTATTGCTCCAGCGATCACCAGGTTCCTTTGAAACCACCTTTTGTCCCACGGCATGTTGCTCTCATGGCCTGGGCTTCCCCTCACCCTTACTAGACACCTAAATTGTTTTGAAGCGTCTGCTGGAGGAAAAACTGTCAGTCATTTAAGAGTAGAGCAACAGAGCACTGCAAGTCAGCCTCGTCTCAGCAGCAAGAAACAGATCTGTGCACATTTCAGTGTTTCTCATTAGTAAGCACAATTTTTCTGTACCTGGATACTTGTCTCTGTTTTAGCAGCTTTCTGCAGCTGGCTGTTACTGGCTGAGGCTGAGCAGCTCATGGGTGACAACTGGGCTTTAGAAATACTGCTGTAGTTGTGGTGATAGAAATATGTGATGGATTTGATTTAATAAGATTCTATACAGGTCTTGCAAGTGTATAGGAAAGGATTGGTGGAGTTCTGTGCTGTTTCTGTAGGTTTCTTGTAAAATCTCTAAATTTCTAAATATTTTTAGAAATGAACTAGTACTGAATGGGAGAGAAAGGGTCAACACTTGACTGCTGAATTGAGAACAGGGACAATGGGTGAGGATGCAACTGCTGGACACTAGTTTCTTGTCCATGTAAGAAAGCAATGATTTAAAGGAATCTCATGGTTGTATCCAGTGGCTATTTTAGGTCCAGTGCAGATGAATGGCTCTTTATAGGCTGTGGTAAGGAATGCCTTGTCTGTGGGTTTCAATAATGCCAGTCCCTTCTTTTCGGGTAGCACAGGGTGCTGTTATGGGGGAAAGGGTGGCAGGAGCAACATACACGTGCCAGCACACTGGCATGAAATAACACCCTGATGAAGGGAAACTGTGCTGATGTTTTTCTGCTGCCAGTGCATGTTGGTGTCAGCGTTGGTGTGGGGAGCTGGGGTGAGGGAATCAGTGCTGTTTCAGCCTTCTGAAATCAGTGGCCTGGCCTTTAAACTGCACTAGGTCAGGCATGTGCAGCCTTTTCAGCCACCCAACATAAGCCATCATAAGGTTGCAGCTGGGAGAGTCTGTCTTGTTCTGGCACTGGAGGGGAATCAGTTCTGTTCACATAGCTGGACTCTGTCTATAGGCGTTATACAGCTTTACTTCTTAGCAACCTCTGTGTCACAGCATTACCATTAAACTATTCATAGCATAATTTTCATGTTGAAGTTGATGAGAAGTACCATGTTTGTCTGGCTAGCAGCTGTCTCGGACCAAGATCAGGCCATTTTTGGTGATGACGAAGGTGGGAATCTGAAGGAGTGACTCAGATTTGTGCTTCTGTTATTACTTGTCTTACTGTAGCACTTCATTCAGTCTGTGCTCTTGGTTGTGCCAGGTACTGTACATTGCCATGGTAAGGAAAATACCACCCCCACAGAAGATATGTGTGGCTGAAACAGCCTGGAGGTGGAAGGTGGAAGTACTGTTGTCTTTCCATGGCACAGATATAGCTCAAATGATTTGCCTTAGTGAACCACAGCCTGTGAGCACATCTCTGTGTTGGTGATACTTGAAATGAAGTTAAAGATGGTCAGTAGGGATGTGGACTCCCCCAGCATTTTATTCTGCCTGGAGAAGTTCTCATCCAGCCCACCATACAGGTCCTTGCCACATTGCCCTTTGGACAGGGGATTCTTGTTGGATGTTGTCAAATGTATAGAGAAGGTGTCAGCATGGAACAAGATGTAAAAATAATGCCATTATGGAGACATATTATGCCTGAGTATACTTCCCAATAAAAAGTTCTCACTGAAGTCTGTTATACTTTAATGACTCCTGGTATTTCCCTATATTTAAAAAATATTTTAAAAATTTAAATTTGGTTGATAGCAGATGACTTCTGATAGTGAGGTTTGCATCATAAATTCAGATTGCTTCAAAACATGAGAAATTATTATTGAAAAAATACCAATGTTATGCAAGTTAGTGGAAGAATTTGCTACAGGATGCTTGGTAGGTTGTTCCTTTTACTCTATATTTGAACTTTTGAAGACACTGGTTTCAGGCTCTCCAGTTGTATTGTGCAAGTCATGAAGAATGTGGTTTATAGCTATTTCCTCAGAGTGTAAAAGGGTTTGTCGTAATGATCCAGAAGTCTAGATTTTTACTAAGATTTCCGCACCAAAGACACATTGTAACTTACATCTGTAAATAAAGAGTTAGTTACTTGACATTTAACTTGTAAATCATTCAAAAGAAATACATTCTAACGTGCTCTGCTTTGGAAACTTACTTACCCAAAGACAGAGAAGGAATGATTCTGTATTTCTTCAAAACACAGAATCATTTATTTGGTCAATAGTAAATTCTTTTTACTTTGCCTTTAGAGGAATGTTTTGCCTGGTAGCAGTTAAACAATAGGGAAGAATGTTGTTCATAAATGGCTTTTACAACTGTTAGCCTCTGATGTAATGGAAAATAAGTGACCTAGCACAGAGTTTTCCTAAAAATGCATCATTCTTATCTCTGCACCATACAGAATGTGAGCAATGTCCTCACTGAACAATGGTGAGATTGTTCCATTTCATCACTGTCTTGCATTGTAAACATTTACACTGTTTGAAAAACCCAGCTTTCATTGTCTTCGGTATAAATTTATGCATTTTTAATAGTCTTTATTAATTTTGAGGATAAATATACTTAGCAGTTTTTCATTGGATTTCAGAACTGATTTAGAGTTTTGTGAACCCCAGAAGGACTTGTGTTCTAGAATAGAAATTTGTCTGCAAATACACATTGGTGCAAATTTCTCTCTCTAGTCTATACATGTATTATCGTGTCTCTTTTTCCATTTGATTATAATCTTAACTAACACTTTTAAAAAATATCAATCATCATATGGAGCATTTTGCCAAATCCTATTGACCATGTGAGCATTTTTCCAGTAGATTTGCTGTCATTCTGGAAGTCTGGGGTGTTAACCTTGTCCTAGAGCTCACTTGCTGTCTTTCCCTAGCGTGTTACAGTTTTGTGGGTTTTGCCTTTTGCCCATGAATAGGGGTGAGGGGCATGGTTGTTGTATCCAGTGGCTGTACTATGGACCCTTCTGTGCTGATGGCAGGGTGATCTGCAGTTGCAGTCCACCAACTGCAGCAATCTCAGCAGGCTACTCCCAAACCTGTGCTCACAATAATCTGACCTCTTTTCTTTTCCTCTAGTTTAATAATTTCAAGTTGTATGAAACCTCACCACTACACTCTGTTTCTCTGGGTTAGTAAGGAAAAGATGTGTTGACCATTGCATGACCAGTGTTCACACTGGGATGGAATCCATGTAGGTTGCTCCTGTGCATTGCTTTTGGACATGCAACAAAGGAGGAAAGACAGCTTTACTCAGGAACTGTAGCAATAGGCATGGTACTTTGGTGTGTTCTCTGACAATGAATAATCACCCATATCTTCAATTAAAAATCAGAGTTGTGTGATTAAGACAATTTTTGCTCTGCAGGATGGCTTTGGTGCCCAATTGGAGGGAAGAATGACTTTTCTGGAGAAGGGCATTAGTTGCTCAGGAAGCCAGTCTCTACTTATTCTGGAAGTTGATGGGAGCAGGGCTAAGAGTGATAAGGCAAGTCCCAAACATGCTGTGATAGTGCATCCTGCTTGCTGTAAAGACTCACAACTTGTCTTGTGATTCACGTGCTGGACCTGCTCTGTTCAGAAGCACGTCGGGACAGGACGGCGTGTTTGATGTGAAGGGGTGAAGTGAAATGGTGATTATCAAGGCAAAAGAAAAAATGGCACCCCCCTATGCAAATGGATTTGGGAATTCAGCAGAGCACGTAGAGCAACTTGCTGACTAAGAGAAACAGCAGTTCTGGCTGTTGACCTCTCCCAGGCCTCCACTGTTAGGGCTTCCCAATGTAGAGAATGAAATTCCTGCTATACCTCTCTTTATAACTGTTGTTAAAAGTTTGAGACTGTCCCAGGGATTCATGCTAATGTTGTTATGAACTGTCTCATCAACAAATATACAAGGGGAGTTACTTAAAAATGTTTTTTACCCAGCAGACCACTGACATAGTTAAAGGATTTTTGCCTCTGTAGCAGGAGCTTACTGCCCAGGTGTGTGTGGAGCATCTGGTGCTTTGTTCTTTCCATAGGACATTAGAAAGGATCACTGATCCTTCTGATGCAAGTCAGTTGCTATTAGTAGCAGAAGCAGAGAAAAGTAATTTCTTTGTTTCTCAGGGGACTGTAACACACTAGTAAGTGTGTTATTGAAACAGAAGGAAGTGACATTTTTTTTTCTTGAATGCTAACAAGCTAGTTTCTAATTGCATTTATCAGCTCATTTGATTTGAAGGGGACAGTTTTTAAGGAACCTGTTTTTTAGAGGTTCACATCCTGCTCAGCCTTCATTGAAATCAAGGGAAGGGGATGCTAAGAGCTCTGAGAACATTATTTGTTGATGCTGTAGTTCAGCAGCTTGCTTGTCTAGTTGTATTATATTTGTAGACATAATCATATTCTTATTTTGAGAGGTGTCAGCCAGAGCTAGCAGATACTTTTGTTTCTCTGTGTGTTGTGCATGGTCTACACAAGTATGTATATTCCTGTATATTAGGAAGCTTTTATAGGAAACACAGGTAACTTGCAGAAGAATCTCTTGTCTTCTTTGTAAGCCTTTTTTCTCATTTCAGCTACTCAATAATACAATTTTTTAAAAAATATTAGAAGAAAAATATTTTTAAGGCTTGAAGCTGATTATTTTTAGGACATGAGCAGGTGGAGGAAAGGAGGAACTGAGATAATAAAGGGAGAAGTTACAGCTGAGCTAGTAAACGTTGCAAGATACATGGGCAGACACATAGCTGTAAATAGCAGTAATCCAGAATTATATCTGCCTGGTCCGAATACGTGGATTCTTTTTAGGGTTAGTACATTAGAAGTGAAATGTGAAAAGTACTGCAGAGGAGGAAGTGTTAGTTCCTCTCCCTTAAGCTCTCTTGATTAAATTTGTTTCTCAAGTTAACACATGCCTATGAAGTGCATGAGGCTTGATAACATCTCTTAAATAATGCTGTTAACAAAGTACTGATTAAGCTACAGTAAACCAAAATGAAATGCAGATGCAGGATCCTCTTTTTGAAAATGCACATCTGTCATCTCTAGAAGAGAATTATGTAAGCTGTATTAGTAGAGGAAGAGTCCGAACAAGCTCAAAATGAAATAAATAGAAGCTTCAAACGGGAGCCAACACAAGCTAATAGGATTTGAAATATTTACAAATATGTAAAATGTAGTGTACATTTAGTAAACATAAGCAATGTCCATCTCAAATGTCAGAGTAGCTAGGGAGAGTTAAGATGCAGACAGGAATTTGCTAGAGTCACTGGATGAGGCCTTCTGTTACTTTCAGAACAACAACAAAAACCCAAAACCAAAGGATTTTTATTTTTTAATGGGGCTTTGATAGTTCACATCAAGACCTCTAGCAGAAACAGATTCCAAATCTACATTAATAGATTATTTCAAGTCTTATTAGACAAAAGTAAGCCAGCTGATGAAGATGTTACACCACCTAGAAGCAGTCAGAGGTTTCTTTGGAGGGTTTTCTTTCCTGTTTGGGTTGTTGAGGTTTTGTGCTCCATGAAAGGGAAGTTTCAGAAGACTGGATTGCACGATACTGATCCACAATGTCTTGGAGCAGCACTTTTCAGCCTGCATCTGGAAGGTCCCCTGATGTCTACAGGCTGATCTATTCCATGGCAGGATAGTCTTCAGTGTCTGGATTATCTGGACATCAGTGAGCTGTTGCTTTATTTTTAACCCGCCCACCCTGCAACAGATTATCAGACCATTGACCTACGTGATGCAGCTCAGTTATTACTGAGGACTAGGGCAGTTAAAGAGAAGTGTAAGAAACCTTGGGACAGACCAGAACAAGTCACAGGTGGAATACTTTCCAATTCCCTTCTGTTAGACTACCGTCTTTCTTCTGCCACGTGTGTAAAGACAGGTTCTTTTATAGTCTAGAATATCTATTATACTTTAAATAGGAAAACAACTGACCTATTCAACTGCTATATTTTTTCCCTTTCTATGAGAAATACAAATCGTGTACACACCTTCATGCATCCCTGGAATGCATTTCTTTAGGTAAGGCCTGTGCACATCTGCAGTCAATGTACTTCTGTTGAAGTTCTTATGCTGTGTAGTGAGAGAATATGGTGGATTTTATGAAGTATAAATGATCTCATAAAATCCAGCATTTTATGGGCTGTTTGGTTCATCTCGTGTCTGATTTATGTTCTTGTTGTCACTTGGGAAACAGATCCTGTTGCGATAGATGGTGGAAGTGGGATTTCAAGTGGTTTCCCATCTACTTCTCTTATAGTGAGGTTACCTGTTGTTGTTGGTTGTCCCCTCTCATTGTTGAGGAATATATCTTGTTTGCCAGCTGCAAATGTAGCTCTGGGTGGGACCTCAAGACAAGAGGCCATGAACTACAAGCCTTTTGGATTGCAAAGGGCAGGAAGATTGGTGGTGCCAGACATACGAGTGGATACGAGACAGCAGGAGCCAGGGACTCAGGAGGCAGAGTGAAACTTGCCTGTGGGTAGACAGTGAGGGTACAGAAACACAGGGGTCATTTGTTGGGAATCCTCCTTGGAGGCATCAACTTGGACTGTTTCTGTGTTACTGCTCTGTGACTAAATTGCTTTCTGGAACTAGATGTCTGAGATTCTGCCGTGAGAAACCATGAAACAGTAAGGCAACCTTGTCCGACTCTTGAGTATGGCGTGTGGGGAGTGAAGTGGGGCTCCCGTCAGACTGGGAAGTTTCCTTAGCATCATGTACTTAATGCTGATAACACAGAAGAACCTAATTTTCTGCTTCTGTTGCTGTCAGATGTACTGTTCAGGGGAATGCCCCAGCCATCAGGCCCAAGTCATGTGCATGTTTTTCCTTCCTTTTGTACTGCTCAACTACCTTCAGAGACAGTCTCATTTTCTCTGAATCCGAGTGTTCTTGCTGCAGCTTCATGGTTCTAACAATGTAATGAGGACCCAGCTGATGTGGTTCCTGATGTCTGCTGGCATTTTTAGTTAGTTTGCCTGTCCTGCAGAAAGCAAAACTGGACTACCTGGGTGGATGAAATCTTCACTAAGCTAAGACCTCCTGTGGGCTCCAAGGCCAGGATTTTGACCTCTTTTGTCTTTGAAATGGTGTTTGTTTCTGAAGGCTCTCTGTAATGGCAGTATGGCTGGAATCCATTTTTTAGGAACCAGCATGGCTATAGACAGGGGGAGAAGTTGAGCTTCAAGCTGTCCTCTATCTTGGCATTCCCATGTGCCCCATCCAGGTTTGCAGGAAGTCTCTCTGGACAAGAGTAGTAGGTTGAATTGTGACTTGTTGGCTGTTGGCAGCATGAGTAAAGAAATCTTTATGGAGTCCAGCTATGAAAAAAGGCTTAACTTTTGTTATAATTTGCTGAATTCCCAAACTCCTAAGAGAGGTTTTCTTTAAGTATTTTACTTCAGTGAATGGTGTTAACAGCCACAGGAGCAGGAGAATAGGTACATCTTCTGCAGGCAGATGGCTGCCCTGCCTGTGGGGCCTAGTTGGTGTGGGTACCCTCTCTATCCTTCTCCTGCCTCCCCATTATTACTTCAGTTTTCCAAGTAGAAAGGATCTGGAAAGTCCTTCCTCCATGAACAGAACAACATCTACAGCAGCAGTCATGGAACTTCCCTTGCATGTGTGGTTTATGAACGAAATAAAATACAAGGGAGGAGGAAGCCGAGCTCTTTGCCACCTCCTGGGCAAAGGAGTGTACTCTGCTGTTGAATGGAGGTGCTGTTATAATGAGGAACTCCTATTTTGAGAGAGCTTTGGCCTGAACATCTAACTGGAATCCTGAAGAGAAGGGAATGTCTAGGAGCAGTCCCCTTGCCTTAGCATTTCTTCCTTACTAGCAGGCCCCCAGTTTGATGTGCTTCAGGTTTGGATACCGCTTGGCAGGTGCCCAAATCCTCACCTCTAAATCAGGTAGCATGTGGAATTAATTTACCTGTGGAATATGCCTGTGGAGCTTGTCATAACTTGCTTTGTTTTGAGTGGCATTGCTTTTCTGGCGTCCTTGTCTGTACTCTGTACTGCAGATCGTCCATTCATTCATGTAACTTTATCCTTTAACTAGCACTGTGGAGTTAATGTGCTTTAGGTTGATACAGTGCATGCATTGTTAAGGAGCCTGCAGATTGGGGATGCTACAGTGTGGCATCTGGGTTTAGTTTACAGCTTTCTCTAAACCACCCTTGAACAAAGGCAGGCTTTATTAGAGCATCTGCCAGCCTTCTTTACCAGAGGAGAGTTGTTTCACATAGTCTTTGAATATCCAGTTGGATTACATCTGCTGCTTGAGCTCTTTCAAAGAACTCTAACACATGGTGTTCTTGAAGTACCTGCAGAAAAACTGGTTTGACTTGATTGCCATCATCAGAAAGGGTTAACTGTGTTTTCTAATCATTTTCCTTGTTCTGTTTACAGTCATGGCAACATGTCCTTGCCTGCAAGCCCAGAACCCTTTTTGAGGAGGGACACAGAGCAGGGTCTGCCTTCTTCCCCTTTGCTCAGTTATTATTGGCAATAGCACAGAACATATTAGCTGACATATTTTCATTGAAGCTAAATGTTCTCTGGATTTCATTTCCCTTGTTTTCTTGGGAAAATACCTTCCCTTCCTGCCTTGTTTATTGAAGCTTGCCTTTCCCATCTCAGCTCACATCTATATCCCCTCTGGCTTGGCTCCTGTAACTAAGCAGGTGTTTTAAGGACCTGAAAAGGTTCTATGTTTTCTCTTTATGCTGAGATGCAATAGTGCTGGTAAGTCCTATGTTTCCCTTTGTCCTCCAGGGAGGAAGTGTCCTTGTTGTTTCTTGTTTATGCATACTGATATATTTTATTTTTAAAATAAGTGATGCCTGAAAGTTATGGAGACATTACCTTCAGAGCTTTCATGCATGCGTTAAGATGCACTGTCTGGGCCTCTGTGGAAGTATTATAAATCCTGACCACGTGTCAGTAAAGCTTTTGAATTTGGCTGAGCACTCAAATGGGCAAATAGCATCATCCAGCAAACGGAGTGTGTGACAGGAATGCTGCAGGTGTTGCAGGCACTTTTGGTTTTGCTCATGACTTGCTCTATGATCTTTGATAAATCTTTCCCCCTCAGTGCAAAGAGAATAGTGAGCTATCATTCTCCATATAAAGTGCTTCAAATATGATGGATTTTTTCTGTTGTTTAATCAAATGCTGTCAAAATATTTGATCCTGTTTTCATTTTATACGGCTCCTACGGTCTAGAGTCTAAGAGAAATAGAACCAGAACAGTATTTTTTGCAGAATCAAAAACCTAGAAAGCTTGGTCTATCTTTAAAACTTCCAATTAAATATTCAATAAAAAATGTGTGCAATATCAGTTAAGGGTATGCACTAAGTGCTAAGCTACACTCCTTCAGATTGTTAAGCAACTTAATATATAGGGCGTCTATTTAGCCTTTGTTTTCTGCTTTCATAGATTCAAAACTAGCCAAACAGAAAGTTGGGATGTTACAGAAACATTGTTTCAGAAGCATTGTGAAGTTGCCCTGTTTAATATTGTCCCTGCTGTGTTAATTCTCCTCTAATCCTTCTTTAAAACACAATTATGTCTCATTTGTAGCAAGTTACATTCCAAATAAACACTCCATGATCCCACATGTTTCAAAAAGCTTTTTATTTAATGTAACTGCCCTAATCTAATAAAAGGTATGGTTAATTATGCCTGCTTTTCAAATTAGCAATGTCAATTTTGGCTGATTTTTGTGTTATCACTATCTTTCCTATGTATAATGCTTCCCTGTTGTATTAGTAAAAGAAGGATAAAGTCAGTCCAGTGAATTCACAATCCCTGGTGAGGGGTTTTGATTATATCAATCTCTATTAGCCTTTAGGAAAGGAACAGCTCATGTGATACGTCTTTCTATTGCCAGATGATATATGAATGTCAAGAGGCACATGCAAGGTGTTGCCTGTTTTTAGCCGAAGCTACAGCTTTCAGTCTGATTCAGGATGATTCCTGAGGCAGTTTGATCCAGTCTGATGGGACTGCCAGCTTAGGAAATTACCTGCATGAGTTTGCTCTCTGCACCTCCAAGCAGCAGGCTCCCACTGCTCTGCTTGGAGAGCTGCTCTTCATCCTCCTCCCTGTCCAAGCACACTCGAGCATGATCCTTTCCCTCTAGCTCTGCTCTCAGAACACTTTCAGAAGTGGTTGATAATTTATTTATTTGTTTTGCATAAATTATGCTTTGACCTGTCTAGTTAAAGTTCTTTCAAATTTCTGTGTCTTTTCTTACCCACCCAGTGCACCAAACTCTCTCCTGTTTAGAATCCAAAGAGAAAATAAAACATGCATCTTGCTCCAGTGGATGGCTCAGCTTTTGCTTAAAAATAATTGCATTTCAAGCTACTTTAACATCTTCTAATATTTTTATTTTTTAGTTGCAAAGCCTGACCATGGCACGGAATGAGCACTGCTTTCAAGTCTCCTTCCTGTAAATGATAGGACCAAACAAGGCGGTGTGATGAACATGCCACTGCATCAAATCTCTGTCATTCCAGCTCAGGATGTTACCTCTTCCAGAGTCTCCAGGAGCAAGACCAAAGAAAAAGAGGAACAGGTACTGTCAGAGATGCTTGGTTTTCACAGGAAGTTATCTAAGTGGAAGTTGATTATCAAATCAGACCTGATTCCATTCCAAAGCCCCAACTCCTTTCAGAACTGCTGCTTTTAGTGAGGATGAACGCTATCAAATTACCTCTTTACTCTCATGTCTGCTATTTTAAAGCAGCTGGCTGCAAGATCCTAGAGATTGTTGTTAACTTTCTGCAAAATGCAAGCTACAACCTTCCACTTTGCATAAGAATTCAAGGCAGATAGAAATTTGGTCGATGGCTCTAGTATTGTTGTCATGGAAGCTGTTACAGGTGTATTTAAAGAAAAATTATATGGAGTGTGAGCCCCTATATGTAGCCATGTATTCTGTTTTCCTTTGCTCTTGGTAGCATGTAGTAGCTGTGTTGTATTTCATAGAGACTGCACTATCACAAGGAAGGATATATACACACGTATGTGTGTGTGCTGTGCTGTTTCATGGAATATGATTTGTATTCTTAACTTGGGAGCATGTGTGTGAACGGAATTAATTTGAGGTCTTCTTGTGGTGCTAATGAGGACTGGAATGCAAAAATACCTGAAGTATCTACGGATTATAAATCCAATAGAATTCAATTAGTATGGTACTTAATAATTTTTAGTAGCATACTATGTCTAGTCTTCACGTGTCAGCCGCATTTATCCCTGTACTGTCTCTGATCAGCCCAAAGACCTGAATGTGCTTTAGTGTTCACAGGCTGCACTGAGTCATATTATCTGTCAGTTCCACAGAAACCTTCTGTGTTTTTTTTAGCTTTGCTCTAAGATAAAATCCGATCAAGAGAACATTCACATTATGGTACAATTGCAGGGTTTGCTTTGTGAACTGTTCAGCAGTGGTTAATTCTGAGGAGATCTAAAGTGATGCTGATTACAGACAGAACTTCGCTTATGTGTGAGGGATTAGAAAGGTACTGTCGTGTTACAGAGAGGAGTTTGACTGAGACTAACTTTGAATAAGGTAGAAGAGTTGTTTCTGGTTGGGATCATGTTCCCTGACAACCCATATCACCTGTCAGCTGCCCAGATTGTACCAGTGACCAGATTGACCAGAGTCACCAAGTGAGTCAGTAGAAATGAATTGTCCCATTGCTGGTTTTTTTGAGTCTTCTCCTTAGTAACATCTTAAATGTGTTCTAGCCCATCAGATCCTTAAACCAGTAATGGATAAGGCTGGCACACTGCTGCCAGGACTAGGCAAGAAGTTATCCTCACAGAGGAGGTGCTCTAAATCTGTGAAGCATCTAATCTCAGGAGTCTGCTGGAATCTTTCACTTTCCACCCATCACATACAGTCATTGTCTGGGCAGCTCTCTAGGTAAGAGGGCTATTCTGTTTATTCCTTTTGGTGCACTCCAACATGGAAACTGTATGTGCTAAGAGAGTGAAACAGCTCCTTTGCCGTAGATTATCCTTGTCATATTTTTAATCTGATTTTAATTTCAAACTGCCTGTTTTCTGTTGAGGTAGCAACAACTCCCACATAGAGTAGCATGAGCCCAATCCTGTGTTGAGCAAATATGCTGAGCAGTTGTAGGTAGTTGTTGTGCCCTAGGTAACATCTGCCATGCAAGAGAAGGATACTGGGTAAAACTGAGAAAGAAGGTGTTTGCCCTTCAGTCTTGTAACTTCAGTACAAAGTCAATGTAGCTTCAATATTTTCATATTTCAGTTGCATAACATTATACAACACAGCTCACAATTATTTCTTTGTGTTGTGGTTGGCCTGGACACAGTTTTCAAATAGTCTGAAAAGCAAGTGCAACAATTCACAATTTGATTCATGTGCCATGATTTTCTTACCTTACCTTTATTGCGTAATGAGAATAGTAAATTACTTACCTTTTTTGTGCAGGAACAGTAAGCAACTCAAACAAATCTGTACAATGTGGTCTTAAAATGTTTTGACTTGTACAAAGCGACTTGCCAATCTGAACAAAATCAAGCAAACCACAAACCACAATCAAAGCCAATAGTAGTGCTTCAAAGATAAATGTGTAGGTTTGCTTTGTCATACCAAGCTTCTTAGACCAAGTGCGTGGCCAGGTGTGTGTTTTGTAGCTCAAGCAGACTCATGTACATATCTCCCCTGTTTATTAATAAGTTCTGGCTAAAGTCAAGCTGAATAAAGGGAGAGTGTCATCTAACAGATGAAGTTTTGTCTTGCTTCCATTCTTGCTGTTTCAAACTAGACCTTTAGCTTGTCTGTACCTACATCCTGCATTGCATTAAGCCCTTCAGAGGAAAGGCTTGAGAAGCACAGCAGCAGAAAATGAAGAATCAATTTGCCTAAAGAGAGAACTTCTACTAGTCTGAAAAATTAGTGTTTTTCCCATTTCCCGGAACATGCTTTATATTCTGCTCTGTTATCTTTTGTGATTATGGTTATGTTTATTTCTCCACATTTGTAGTAGATGTGCAGAGGAAAAATTTGTCATCTGAACAGTACATGTCTCTTAGTATTTCTTCTCTCCCATGTTTCTGGTCAAGACATAGCTTGGTTTTATTAAGAGTTTTCTTTGCTACAAGAGCAAGTTTTCTGGACTAGTGATTTGTGACTAACAGTGAAGTGTGGCAAGAAATCCTTACTACTTTTATCATTACAATCCAGTTTCACAGATTGGCTGATCTATACTACCTAGGCATTCCTCATGGCAGATTAACATGTAGATTCAATATCTGTGGAAGTATATGGCAAAAATCCTTTTGAATTTGAAGAAGTGGTGAGAGGAAAACCTTCTGCCTACCATTTCTGGTCTAGGTTCTCAGTGCTATGATACATGTTACAGAGCCTGGTGGATTCTGATTCAGGTTAGTGTAATTTTCAAGATTTAAGATAGTTGAAATCTGAAGTTAACAGCAGTCTTTCATGAAACTTTATCCATTTCCCCCATAAAAATGAGAAAGGTCATAAAGGGATTATTACTCCTGCATTTAACTCAGATGAACTGATAGCTTTAAGGGCTATTAATAGCCATCATTAGCTTCTTACTTATCCTTCACTAGGAATAGCTTCATGCTTACCTGATTTAAGGGAGAGTCACTCTATTGTTTGTGAGAAGATACAGCCCCCCTTGCCCCTATTTAGTGTGTAGTATGTTGGCAGCAGTGTTTCCTAATGTATGCAAAAGGTAACAGCTCTCAGGATGTGGGTGGGAAATGAATCAATGCTGGCATGTGGTTAAGGTGTTGTTCTGGGTCTATTTTGTTATAGTATTGAGGGCTTTTTTGAGTGCCCTCCTCAAAGAAGTGGGCTAAAGTCTGCCTCACATTGTTAGTAAATGTTACTGCAGTGAGTGAAACTCCCTGAACATTTGCTTTTTACTGCTCTTCTAAAAATGTGTATCAACCATGGCCTCCTGTGCTGAGATCTCTGCAGAGCTCCTAAGCGGATCAGGGATGGGTGGGATCAGGGTTTGAATGAGAGATCATGAGATGTTGATGCAAGTCATTTTTGTGCACAGTACTCTTTCTTCTCAATGGCTTGAACCTGGGAATCAATATTGAGTTGTCATCGAAGATCACACAACATTTATCACAGAAGCAGATGAATGTTGTAGTCAGATTTAAACTTGCTAATTCCACTTGATCAACTGAAACTCCCTTTTGGTCTCTTCTACTGTCTTCCAAGTGCTGTGTAGTATTACTGGCTGTGATGTGCTCAGCAGAGATCCTGTGATCGTCTCTGACATCTCCAAAATGACACCTTTGAGAAACACTTGGAGATACTGACTACTTAATTTATCTGGATGAAATTATGGTGAGAGAAGTACATGGTGATGCAATCAAGCGGCAATCTTCTGCCTTTTTAATGATTTCTTGCATCCTGTAACAGGAAAGGCACTATGGCCTATTGATTCAAACAAGCCACATCTTACTGTAAAAGCAGGACTTACTTGAAAGAAAAAAAAAAAGGTAATAGATCCATTTGCAAGAGTTTGTAGTCATAGATCAGTACCTCAAGGTAAAGGTGCATGTTTTATATATTGCTATATATTGTTGAATCCAGTGTGACACTTTGAGAGCTGCCGTGGGGTTTTTTAAGATACAGAAGCAACCTGTGATCTTTTCCATTCACTTTTTGGACTTCAAGCTGTGAATGAGGCCTCTGAGTGGCTGAAATCAGTCCAAATACTCAGACATTTTAAGGGCTCTGTGTGTATGTTTGTGTGTGTGCATGTGTGTTTGATTTTGGTTGCTCATTGAGCAAAATCATTCATTAAGCAGCCAGGCTGCAGATCCTTTGAGAATTTAACCCTTGTTATTTTTGTACTGCAGTTTGTGTGTTGATGTGTAGCTATGTTGTATATTAACACTGAATCTTTTTCCTTTGTTAGACTTGCTTTGTATAGAAACTGGCTAACTGTGGAGGCATTTTTGTCTAAATATACTTTAAATCTTTTGTAAGAACCAGAATGTGTCTCTTGCTGTACTGCTTATAGGCCTAGGCTCCAAGTGGGAATCGCAGAGTCCTTTCCTGCCAATTCAAACCTTGGCTTTTACTTGGCGTCATTTTCAATGGATCATAAAGCATTTCTCAGAAAACATTGTTGTCACACTTTCCACTTCCTAAAATGTAGCAATTGGACAATTTTTTTGACAGAGCAGGCAGTCTGTGACAGAAGCACCCCAGAAGAGCTGCAGTGAAAATACATGCCTGCATTTCTGCAGTCTGGGAACAGGTAGGAAGAGTTCCTAGACCTAGTCCTTTGAGAATTTGTCAAGTGGCTGAAACAGCTGTAACATTCTTCCAAATTGTATCCCTGTGGCAATGCCGTTGTGTTGTATTTCCATGACTAATTTCTGTGCTAAAACAGACATTTTAGTATATGTCTGTGTAGGAGCAGATGCCTGAGCAGAGTCTTGTTGTGATTATCAGGTAAACAGTCTAGTGAGGAGCACTAAGTAAACACACTACTTGCTTGAAAAAACTGCTTCCTACCAAATGCCTTTTTTTCTCCGTGGGAACGTTTGTCTACACTTGAACCTTGCTTGTGATCTCTCCTTTGGATTATTAGACGAGTTGTTCTTGTGCTTGTTGAGGCAATTCAACTGTTGCTGGTATCAAACCCTCCCTGGGCACAGCTCTTTGTGGTTGCTGTCAGGTGTCCCTGTGAATGTCCTCTCACAGGGCATTCATTACCTGTTTCTCTACTCATACAGACATCTTGGCATCTGACAGTGGTGTGAGTGCCTGAGGTGATCCTTCTGACCTTGCCTGCCTATCTTTTCCCCATGAGCTGTTGCCACTGTTCCCATTCCTTGCCAGCTTAAGGGCTTTCTTCTTCTCCCCTGTGTGTTCCTAGCAAAAGCACCGCTAACCCTCCTCTTCAGTGAGGTGCCTGGAAAATTCGAGAAGCACACACAGTGCGCCAGGCCTGAATGAAACCAGTGGTTTGTAATTTGGGATTTTGTTTTTGTCTTGCTGCCCTGCTAGATGGTGTTGGGCAATTCCCTTGGATTCCCGTGCTACCCTTCCTCCCATCTGTAAAAGAAGGCTAGCACTGCTGACTAGCCTTGTAGAGGACTTCAGGTGTATGGATAAAAGCTGAGCCACTGGAGGTGTTCGTCACCAGATGCTGCTTTGCCAGAGTCCTGATCTACAGCCAGTTCTGCTGAGCTGGCCCAAAGCTCTGCTGCAGCACCTGGTGGGCTTATGGGGTATGTGGAGAGCAGAGGAGGCTTCCTCCTGAAGGTGGGCATCACTTGCTCTCAGTTATGGTGATTGTGCTAAATGTTGTGACTTTCCTGAATCTTGTTTGGCTCTAACTGTGCTCGAGTGCAGGATGAGGAGCTGGTCCTCTCGAGCCCTGCTAGCACATGCTGCTTCGCAGCAAACTCCAGTGAAAGGGGAAGAGAGGAGGCAGGGAACTTGAGGGAGAGGATGGAATGGGAGGGAGCTGCTCCCCCTTGAGCAATCCTAATAAAAAAGTCAGATCATGCCATTTGATTCTACATTGTGTTTGTTTTGGCGTGTGTACAGCATGTGTGAGTGAGGAAAGGAGCAGATGGCTTCTGAGTGGAGATTCATTACAAAAGGCAAACTGTGGGAAGTGGTTTCTGAAAGGGTTTTGAGGAAAAAGAGGAGAAAACTCTTTTAAAAATCCAATAAACATTATAAAAACCAACAGTAGTTGATACAGAAGCAGTTTTAGGTAGCAATTCTTCAGAGAAGAAACTTTGGAAGCTTCAAGTTTTGTTGTTTGCTTATAGCCATTCATTTATATACAGTCTTCTTTTTGACTTTGCTAATTGCATGTGAACTCCTTGCTTTGATGTCTCAAGACCAGAAACTTAAGTTAATTATTATGATCTGTAGCTGTTGCATTAACCTGTATTTTTAAACTACTTCTCTGATATTAACACAATCTCTGACTTCACTTTCAGCTCACTTGAACAAGCTGAGAGTAATTTTTTGAAAAATATGATTTTCTAAAAGAAGTGCTGATACTATTTAATTGTGGGATAGCCAAGTATGTTTTGGTGGTGGTGTTTTGCTGTTCTGTTAATGTTTCTGCTGTATGTTAATGTGCAACAGCTTTTCTTAAACAGAGTCCTGGATCTGAGCTTGTGACTTTAGAGTTTATATATTTTTCATTTCTCTGGCAAAACCATGCTTGTTTGTTTGCATTCTAACAAGAAGTGTGTGTCAGTCATCATCCCACAGTGAGCTGTATGTGCATATAAATATCTCTGTTGGTGCAGGGTGCCGCTGAAGTCATCAGAGCTCCACAAAGACTGGAGTCAAGACTTGATCATACTTTGCAGTGATTTTCACCATCCAGTGGCTCTACTGTTTCTTTAAAGTGATGGTGTCAGGGTTAGCAAACTGATTTTTAAAGTTTTTTTGTTTATTAAAGGTAATTTTTGTAAATAAGACATCCTGAAAGTACAGGGGTTTTCCCTCCTGTAGAGTGTTTTGCCTCATGTGTTCATTGATGCATAATGAATAACTGTTGATTTGATCTTTCAGACAAAAGTGTTTCTGTACCTGATGAAATAAAGTATGTTGGGGTTTGAGGTTTGTTTAGGGTGAGGGATTTGGTTAGGGATTTTTTTGAGAGAAGAACAAAGACTAGCAGTTCTGCCAGGGATGCTTGCTGTGATGTGGTACCCTTAAAGTAGTTGAACTTCAGGAGGTTTAAAACTTTGTCTAGCTTTAAGTTGCTGATTCCCCCTTAAACACCCTGCAGCCCTGGTTTAAAGATAAAACTTCTGCAAAGTTATATATTGGCTTAGATTGGCACCTTGAACTTAAGTAATTCTACTTGGCTTAAATGCCATTTATGAAGAATTCTTGACTGGGGTGGGAGAAAGTTATTCTTAGAAATTGCTGCTCCCTGCTTTGCTGAAATCTAAGGTCTTAGGAGTATAGAGCCTTCTGAGACAGTAGTCCTCACAGCTAGAAACAAAGTCCACCTTTGGGATTCACTTAGCTTCTCTTGGTCCCAGAAGTGATGGCCTCTCTTCTGCTACTAAACATGTTTCTTTTCTGCAGTGGATATTGCTCCTGTTTTAGGAAATTTCTTATGGAGGTTTTTTCATGACAGCCACAAGTCAAAGCACACTTTTATTACTGAGCAAGTGTATATGTGTGTTCCGTGAGGTCAGTGGCTGAAATTCAGAATTTAATCAGTCAGGAACTGAATTTTGACATCTTCAAAGAGAAAGGGAAGAGTGAAATCACCTATTTGTGGAAGCTTAAGTTTATTTACAGTCCAGTTCTTTTTTCCTATAAGTAAGTGCTACTTTGATGTTGATGAAAATGAGTAAAAGTAGTCTATTTAAAATTTTTCATTTGCTTGAATGTAGACTGTATCTGATTCCTTGTGGACTTTAACGACAGGTGGTGTTCTGGAGGCCAGAGTCTGGGACCGTGTCGCTAACCGCTTTGCACTCATTGTGCATCTGTCAGTGTAACCAGAAGCAGGTGTATTTAGCACAGATATTCACATGCTCAGATTCTATGAGTGTGGAAACAGTTTTTGGTGTATCTTTAACATTAGAACATCTTCAGTAATAAGCTTCCATCATATGCTTAGGGTTTTTCAGAGACCTGAAAGTAATAAAATGAGATGTACCTCTAAATTTTTTGTGTAACTGCTGAGGTCTGTATCAAAGCTGCATTTGGAGTCACAGATTACCACTAAGCCTCACTGCCTTGAAGGATAATTGCATTTCCTACTCATAAGTACTTACACCTTGGAAAATCACTGCTGTAGGTCTCACAGGCATAGACATATTTATGGCTATTTTTATCGAAAGAGTCAGTCTCTTTTTTTTTTTCGAATTCTCAAGTAAAATTCAGTCTATCTGGAACTAGTGTCTGGTTGTGTTCTTTAGTATAACTGTACTGTACATAATATCTTGGTAAACCTGTGGGGGTTTTGGAGGAATTTTTTGCTCTGTTTTTGTTTTTAAAGTACACACCAAATTACTTGCTGCTTGATATTGTTGAATTAGCTTATAAAAAGGCATTTGTAGTTGTTATCTGTTCTTGACTCATGCACTTCCAGTAGAAGATGAAACCTTAGAGATCTACAATATCTTCACATAAAAGCCAAAAGACATCTTTTGCCTTTGCTTTCACCTTCAAGGAAGAAAAGTGGTGAACTGGTAGATGTTTAGTTGTGAAGGACGTGCATCCAGGAGAGGTGACCTCAACCAGCAAGGACAGTCTAGCAGCCATTTCAGCCACAGATGTAGGAGGCGTGAGTATAGAGGGAATGGAAAGCCTGGAATAAATATTAGCAACACCCCAGCACACCTGAGGTCATGGTTTCTGAGGGTATTAATTAATGTTGGCTGTTATTCTCCAAGTGTCATTAAAGAAATGAGTGCAGAAAGGAGATGGGTGTGTGATAGAAGCATCTACACTGATAGTCAGGCGTGAACTTTCTTCCTTTGACTTATGTTAGTCATGGAAATGTTTTGCAACAAAGTAGATCATCTATCTTTTACTAGTAGTGTTTTGTATTAGCCATTTAATTAATTGATAAGTTTCTATGGAGCCATCAAAATGGACTTACCCATGTTATACTGTGAATAGTGCAGAAGGCAGGTTGTTCTTTGAACGCCGATTTTCTTCTGTACTTTGTCACTAGGAAGACAAAAAATGAGTTAGAAAAATGGCATCCCATGGTGTCTGTTCTTATTTTCATGCTGTTTCAGGATAGCTTTTCAGGCAGCACCAGGATTCATCTCAGAGGTGACTATCAAGTGTGAATTATTGTGACGCATCTCCTGATCTGGATTTGTGCTTCCCTGTGTGTGGGATGTTAACCTCTCTTAAATAGAGGAAAAAATACTTGCTTGGATACAAGAGGCAGATCTCTGTGTATGTTCTCATTTTGGGGGAGTGGTTGTATGTAATGGAAAGTAGTAGTTCCATAGTTCAGTACTGTCTTTCCAGGGTGGATACAAGCAGGAATGTCTCTTAAGTTCTCTGCAAGCCTACAAGGACATATGTCACACAGAGGAGTTGTGTCCTGTCACCTCTGCAGTGTATGTTGATGCCAGACCTTACTATACAGCCCATGAAAGATACAAGTCTACAATTTATTTTTTTTTCTTCTTTTCTAGCTTTTCCTATACTGTATTTTAAATTCTACTGCCACGTGTTGATCAGAATTGTGTGTTGGCTTCAGATTCTTAAAAGAAAAATGAGATTAGCCTTTTCCTGGGATTTCAAGAGAGGAGCCTAAAAAAGATGGTTTAAAGTTGTAGAGACTGCTCTTGGGTTTTTAAAATATCAACTAATCAATTGACTTATTTTTCCTGTAAAGTGGTCAAGGAGCAGCCTTGTAGTGCATATTGGTAGCTTTTCCTGAATGGAAAAGTGCAGAACAGGGAATATTTGTCAGGTCTGAGAAGATGAACAAACTCTATGTCAGTTGTAAAGTTTTTCCTGGCAATCTTCTGCCTGCCTCTTTCTAGTAACTATTCCCAAGTAGTAAATGCAAGAGGAGATGACTTCTAGATTGTTCAGGTTGAAACAGTGTGTATTTGCCTCAGCAAGCAGCTTGTGTGATCCTTTTTGCTTCAGTTGATATCATAACAACAGTAAAAACATTTGATTGGTCTAGGGAATAGGAAAGAGTTATTCAGTCTTTTTAGTCCTCTCTAAGTATGTTTACTGTTATTCAGATGGCTGGAAGCACATTTTTTTTGTGTAAAGATTGCAAGGCAGACTTATATGCAATGAAGTGAAACATTTGCTAATTTTTGCATCTTAATTTCTCTGAGCTGGTTAATGCAGTTAAACAGTTATCAGCTTCATTCTGCGTGAAATACTGAAGTGTGACTTCCTCTTTGGCTGCTGACAAGTATCAGGTACTCCAGAGACACTGGAGTTACTAAAACATCCACAGGCAGAAATGTGGAAGTGACCCCTAAATAGGATGTTTCTGTTTTCAGACACTGAGATTGGGATATTTGGGAAAAGGGAAGCACAGCTATTGGCTGCATACCCTGTAAACCTTAAACCATAGCTATTTTAAGTTAAGCAGTTAAAGGGGAAGCACTAGGGTACTTAATGCAAACATTAGCAAATCAGAGCCACTGGATACTGCCAGTGTTAATTTGTGCTTAATCTAATACAAGAAATCCTCTCCCCTTACAGCTGGGAATAGAACTGAGCTCATTCTTCTCTGTGATTAATATGAAAACCTTGACTATTGGGCTTATAATTGCTTCAAATTGCCAAGCAGAAAAATCTGTATCACTGTACAATGATGAAGTTCATGCAGAAGAGGGGCAGGCATGTTGGACTACAAACTAAAGTTTAAGAATAAAGCAGCTATTTTGTACAATTTTAATATGCAAAGCAGAACATACTTATTTAAAAAACAGATTACATTAAGGTATTTCTAGGCACTGGTAATAAAGGGCTGATTGTCCTGATTCCTAACTGAAGTCAGCAGCATAAAAGTAATACCTCCCACCCCCAAAACCCTTTCCTATAACTCTGGTTGAAAATGGCTTGTTTAATTTTAATGACTCCTTTGAAGTTTGTGACACTGAAGGCCAGCAGGGATGGTCACATCTGACTTGTAATCACCTGTGTCACCTTGTGTGTGCAACTGATTGAACCCTTATCTCATAGTATTTCAAAGAGACACTTTAGCCTCCAGCCTTGACTTGAAGATGAAGGGTAAAGCTGCTGTCTTACTTGACAGTTTGTTTCCATGACAGCCACCATCACAGTGCACAGAAAACCATATGCAACTTTGGGGTTTGGTTTTCTAAATTTTGATTTTTTTTTTCTTTTTTTTCCTGGCTTGATCTGCTAGTTGCTGGTGACTCTCAATTAATTGAAACAGACTTTTAAATTGTGCTTTTGGACTTAAAGGAGTGTTACAAACAAGTGATATCATTCACTTTTTAAAAAAACTTACAGATAAAATTCTCTCCCAATAGGGTGTTTCCTTCAGCCTTGAAAATGGGGCAGAGAGGAATGAGGGATGAAAGGATATCTCCTTCTGTCTGAAAGAGAAGGTTGGGACACTGGAGGTGCAAGTGTCTTCTTCAAAAGAAGCTGTGCTGTATGGTCTGGGTGGCTTTCTGTCTGTTGTCCTCCCTCAGTTCTCCAACACTACCTTGGCAGTTCAGAGGGAAAAATGGTAAAACTGCTTGCTATAATGCAGGGGTGAATGGCATTGGCCCTGGTCTTCAAACCCCATTCAGGTTCTCCAGTTGTCACTTCATTGCAGCTTTCTAAATCTAATACTTTACTGTATGTCTGCTTTACAAGCTGAAGCCTGTGTAACTTGCAGTTACAACCTGTGTCACTTTGGTGAAAATAAAACGCAGTTTTAGTACTATGGGGTTTTCCTCCAAATCAATTTAAAAATGCTCAATATTTGTTAATTGTCTGTAAGCCTTGTCAGCCTGCTAAGCTATGTGTCACCTGTCAATGTAACTGGCAGAGACTTTCCTATGTTGTTTTTTTAAATTATTTTCCAGATTATTACTGAAAATATTGACTAATGCCTAGGATAGCACTGGTCTTTGGAAATCAGCAGGAACATCTTCCTTTGATTCTCTCTTTGGCAAGGCCAACACCAGATCTGTCAGGAGTCAGATCTTCACCACTGAACACGTTGGTATCATTTGTTCCATTTTTAGATGAAAACATTTGGGAAATGAAATAAAAGGAAACACTCCACTTTATCAGACACAGTAAAGGGTGAGGGGTTTTAGTGAGCTAAAACAAGCTACTAGAGAAACGTTAATAGGAGACTGGCAAAGAAGCCCGAACAGCTGGGGTGAGCCTGATTGCAGCAACACACCCCTTTCTTCCAGTCACACCCAGAGCACAGCTGCAGTGAGGAATGTTTCTTCTGCAAGAGTTATTTCAGAAGTGGGTAATGAGCCCAGGTATGAGGGCTTTCATTTACAGTGTTTGTTCTGTATGTGTTTTGGAGCCTGAATAAACAATGCCATTCTGAAAGATGCTTTTTAATGGTTACTTGAATGAACTGACTGAAGTGTAGGAGCTTGCAGTTTCCATGGGAAACTCAGCCTTTCCCAGGAATGCAGCTAGGAAGAAAGAGACAACCTATATGGCTGAGCGGAGTTGTCTCCTCAGACCTTCAGTTCCAGCTGCATTGTGTTCACTCCATGCTGATTCATTCTGTTCTTTTTCCCCGTTATCATCTATAAACCTCTGATTCTTTTGAATGTAGATATAACATAGAGCCCTGCTGTAGCTCCTAGATTTGTGAGCATTTTGAACTTCCACCAGTCCACCCAGTCTCAAGCTGAATATGACTGGTGGTAGCTGCTTATCTCCTGAAAGTGTTCCCGCTTTTAGCCTCTGCCCAACCCTGCTGATCTGCCTCTGAACTGCCACACTGCCCTTGGGAGAGATGGCAAACATGTCTAGGTTGTGCATGACATCATCTCCAGATCCAAATACTTGTTTTCAAGGAGTTCTAAAATCTGGGTCTAAATGTTTAGCAGCTTGGTTAATTCCAGTCAGACCTTTGCACAAAGACACCTGTAAAGCATCTGACAGATAAATAGTTATAATTGGAGCCCAGCAATTCCTTAAAGGTTTCTTTTTGGCCTTCCTCTACCACTGGTAGACAGTTCCTCATTTTAAGGAACTATTTTAAAAGTGCTGTCCCCCAGCAATTCATCCAGTAAAACCCAAGTATCTTTCCTTTGGCTGCCTCTGAAATATACTTATGGGTTATCCTCCTCAAGATGATGTCCTCTGTGGTCTCACTGCTCACACATCCACCACTGGCAGCACAGTGGCAGGTTCTGGTGCTCCCATGCCATATGTCTACAAGAATTATGTGTGTGTGGGGGGGGGAATCCAGCGGGAACACAAGAAATAAGATTGTTAAAGTCCTTCTTTAACACTTACTTCTCTCTGGCTACCTGTAGTAAACAGCTGAGGCACATCCAAGTGTCTGAATTGCAGAGTGAAGGAAGGCAGATGAGATGGACCCATTTTTAAAGCCCTGCTGCTTTTCTGTGCAGTCTTTAGGACAGAAACTTCTGAGGAAGCTCTTACAGTTTCCTCTTTATAACAAAGTTCTGTTTTTTACTTTTTTTTTCCTCTTAGGTTTCTCAAATGTTTAAGCAAGTGCCTTAACTAGTTCCTGGCTGTGCAGTTTCCTTTGGGAAGAACTTGTGTACAATCTACTGTTCTGAAGTCAGCTCTATTTTCTGAGGCCAAAAAGCAAAACAAAGAGCCAAAATGTAGATGCGAGGCAAAATAAAACCATGACAAAACTCTGTATGCCCTGTAGTTGCTTGGCCATTTCATATTCAATCTCCCAATTTTCAATAGTCTGAATTTTATTTTTCTGGATTTGGCCTGTTGTTGGGTTGTGTTTGGTTTGGGTTTTTTCTACAATCAATCTTTTAATGCTTTTTGGAAAAATTCTTCAGGCCATTATACCCCACTCCTCTTTTATAGGTGCATTAGTGACTTGTGTAAGCACCTTTTTATTGCTTTGCAGCATTGTGAATTAACACAGGCATCAACTGTGTCAGTTCCTACCCACAGGTACTGCTTTCTGCCTATTCCATAGAAGCTTGGGTTCTGTGGTATTGACACTTGGCACAGAATTTGGATACTGGTGCTAATTTCATTAAAAATAGGTATGAAATCTTTGCTTTTTTCCCACTGTGAAATTCACATAGGCTCAGAGAAACATCTGCTGGATCAAAGTCTGTTAGCTCATTCAGTGTGTTCCTGATTGCTGAAACTCCCTCCAGCCCTCTTTGTTTGGAAAAAGTCTGGTGTATCATTGGATCTGCACAGCCTGCAGTGTTTCACAAGCCAGAGAGGAACAGTACAGCACTTGCACAGCATGATTATGTGAATTCACAGATAGAAAGCACTGTTTGATATTTAACATCTTTTACCAGCTTTCCCCATTACACTTCTGGTATTCAAATTGGTTCTTCCTTCCCTCAACCCTACTTTGGGCTTACACCTGGGGAATGTCCATCAGCTGTTTCCAGGCAGTACCAACCAAGATGGTTGCAAACAAGGTGCTTGAACATGCAGAAACTTGAGAGGGAACAACCAGCTAAAAATGTGAGCTAAATTGTCCCTGGCTTGTGACCATCCAGGGAAGGACCACATGTGCTCATCCCAGTGAAAGTGTATCTGCTGCTTGAGATGTGCTGCAGAGAAATGACCCACTTTGCTGTTGTTGTTTTACTGATCAGGGGATACCTAGTCTTTCTGAACTGCAGGTTTTAGTTGAGAATAGTTGAGGGTTTGTTCACCCAGACATCAAAGAAGTTCTGATTGGCAGCTCAGAAATATGTGTAAGGTCTGAAAGGATTTATAGGAAACGAGCAGATGGTCTACCAGAGAATTTCCCCAGGAGGTTGCAGTTATTTAAAAATGGGAGAAACTAAATAGACTGTACAAAATTTGACTGTAAAATTAACTGGCCAGCCAGTAGCTAAATACTTAACCAAAATTATTCAGCTTGGCCCCTAGCATAAGCATGTAATGAAATGATGTGTCTGTGAGTCAACTCACACATTATTTCATTTAATAAGTGCACGTGAATGAAAGATGGTTTTGCTAAACCCTGTTCTTGCTGTGGTGACCCCTCTCCTGTATCTCTTCCTTTCACAGTGGCAGCATGATTGTTCAGGCATGCAGGAGAATGCTACAAAGCGCTGCTCATTTTAAATGAAATATAAAACTGTTCGGCTGAATGCCTTTCATTTTTAAACTGCTATTTTTAGCTTCACAAACATAAGACTTAACATATTGATTAAGTTGCAGTATTTGATTAAATTATCAAATATTGAATATTTGAGTTAAAAAAAAAAATCAAGCGGCAAATTGCTTTATTTCAGTGATGCAAAACTCAAATGTCACCTATCCGTTTAAGAAAATCTGTGAACTTGACTCACTTTGGGGTTGTTTGCCACATGGCTTTAGACTTTCAATATCCATGTTTCCAGTGTGGAGGGATTATATTCTAATGCTGTGATATTTAGAAATTGGAGAGTTTATACATGAGTAGGTGTTTTTAAATGGACAAGAGTTTTTTATTGCAAATCCTATGATTTCAAATGGACAAATGGATTCAAAAAGCAATTGGGCTCATTATTCTTTAAAAAACACTCTTTAGGCTTTAATTCTCTTGTTATATTTTAACTTGACTGTGCAATGGAGAGAATGGTTAGAGAAATGGCCTGAAATAATGAAATGTGTTTAATTACTCTGATGCTCATCTATTTGTGTTCTAGTTTGCTTCTTCCAGAAACTTACTCCTAACACCTGGTGTCACGAGGGTAGAACTATGTGAGCCACGTGCTGAGAGTTCATTGGCATAACACTGGTGCAGAATGCAATTAAACCAGATTTCTCTTCCAGCTCGCTGTGTTTGCATAATTCTTTGTAATGGTAGTAATATACCTATTGAATTTAGAAACCAGCTTTCATAACCTTTGACTCACCCTTGTAAAGTACTAAGAGGGTAAATATCCAAAGGGCTGTGTGAAATTTTTGCTGGAGCTAAGATAACATACTTCCCTGTATATAAAGCCTTAGTAATTTGTGTTTCTGGCATATTTTTCCCCTCCTCTCCAGCCCACATTAGCCTCAAAGTTAGAGTTCTGGAAAAAAACTCTGAGAATTCAACAATGTCTTCCAGATATGAAAGAAACATCTGAGGATTGAATCCATGGCAGTCCAGGTTGAGCTGAGGCAGAAATTTTGTTTGCAGAAACCCCATATGAATGAAAACCAGACACCACTGTCAGGTTGTGCAAGAGTTGGCAAGGGTGACACTGAGAGGGAAGAGTATTCTGTTGGTTAACCAAAGCTCATCTGTTATGAAAATACTGAGATGAATTTTGAACCCTGCCTTTGATAGAGCTAATCTTACAGCTTATTATTCACCTTTTGCTGGGATTCCTGAAATAAGGTCAGTTGTATGGAAATGGATATAATGCATTTGTTCTTAGTGCTGAATCTGAGTATGCCCTAACAAGATGGGAGTCCCTTTGGCTTCCTTTGCAGAGACAGAAGCTCTCTGTAAAGCAGTTCTCCTGCATCTGTCATGTCATGTTCAGTCTGATTGCTTACCTTGGAGTTCTTGTTGTACAAGGCTGGATTTATGCAGAGCTCCTCCTGCCTTATCACTCTGGGCAGCCCTGCTGATTTTCTGGAGGTTTCTTGATACCCATTTTTAAAATCATGATGGAGGAGCGTGAAGGAAGACATCAAGGCCCAATTTTTTAAATGTTAAGAACATTTGCCTGCTTGAGGTTTGTCCATATGATATTGAAATATATCCATAGCCTTTGTTATGGATCTGATAATGCTTGGATGTGTTTGTTTTTTGTACTGGAGTTTTTTGTTTTTATTAGGAGTATTTGATGGGGAGAGGGGAGGGAAAAACAGTGAGTTATTCAGGGTGCACAAGATATAGGACCAGCTGTGTTGGATGAGACCAAAAGTCTGCCTGGCTCAGGTCAGTCCTTCACCTTGAGTGAGAGAGAGAATATAGGGAATAAAGTATGTACAGAGTGATCCTTGCCACCAGTTTTGTACCATGTAAATTTACAGTAAAACTGAATTTCAAGTGGAGTGCAGTTACTTGAAAATCTCAGTTTAAGAGGGGATGTGTCAAGGAACTGATGAGGATGAAAAGATAGAGCTGCTCTGGAAAAAAAGATGCAGTTGATTGGAAAGGAAATTCTCTCCTCTGCTTTGTGTTGTGTGTATCACATTCCCAAGGACAAAGGGTATCACAGGGAAAATATGACAAGAAATGCAATTGCCTGGATAATTCCATCTGAAGAGTCCTAAGGTTAGCTTTAATCCTTGCAGGCAGATCGTCCTTTGCAGGGGTGAAAAAGAAGTCCTTCCAAAGTAGCAACCAGACATGACTGAGCATTAGATATGTGCTATAATATGTTGAATATCCATTTCTCATTGGTCTCTCTCAGTTCTCTTCACCTTCTCTCATCTTCTGTGTGAATCAGAGGTAGAAGGCAGGAACTCTCTCGAGTTTTAACATGACCTGAAAAATGTGTTCTCAAAGATGTCTAGAGACTTGTTATGCGTAAACTGAAGAGCCATGGTTCAGGATTTAGAAAGCAGCATGAACTTACTGTAAATCATAGAACCATTTAGGTTGGAAAAGGCCTTAGTATCACAGAGTCTAGCCCTTCACCTAGCACTGCCAAGTCTATCACTAAGCTGTGGCCCTAAGCACCACATCTACATTTTTCAAATAGTTCCAGGGATGGTAACTCCGTCACTTCCCTGGGCAGTCTGTTCCAACACTTGACCACCCTTTTGGTGAAGAAATGTTTCCTAATAGCCAATCTAAACCTCCTCTGGTGCCATTTCCTCTGGTCCTATCTCCTGTTGCTTGGGAGACAAGACTGACAAGCCATATATCCTTTACAGGAGACAAATGACTTTTGAGAGCCTTGTCAGTTGAGTTTAGATGGCAGTGTCGCTTGGATTGCAGCAGGTAACTTATACAGAGATGCCAAATAACTTCATGTATATCTCAGAACAAAATCAAAGCAAAACAATTCTGAGAAATAGACCCAAATCCACAAGTGACATGTATTGACATTTGCCTATTGCGGTAATTGCACTTGCAAATAAAGTTCTTGCAAATTAGTCTTGTTTGTTCATTCTTTGGAAGAATACCTGAAAGTAAGTGATTTTTGTAATTGGCTTGAAAAGTTGTACTGACATAGGGGAATTTATTGCTTAAGAGAAGCAGCATGTGAATTTATCCTCTGTTATGATCCACCCACTAAGTTTTCCTGAACAGTATTTTTCTCTGTAAGCAGTCAGGTGAACATGCCAGCTGCAGTAAGCATTTTTTCCACCTTCTTTATGCTGTATTATTTTCTGGTCTGTCACATTCTTTGTCTTCAGTGTTCATCTTTATACAGCTTCTCTTGCATCACAGCTCTTAAGAGTAAGAAAAATTAATTACTAAGCAACTGAGTTTACTAGTCTTTTGTAGTCCCAGAGATGTGGTTCTTTGTTTATCAAGCCTTCTTTGACTTTAGCTGCATACATTTTTATATATATTAAACAAAAAAAAAAAAAAAAAAGAAAAGAAGAAAATCACTAGCTCTGTTGATTTGACTAATGAGGAAAGAAAGTGGATCTAGGAAGGTCATCCTCCTTGTTCTTTGGACATTTGGAGAATTTTTATGCTTCATAGCACAGAAATTGCCAGGGATTGCTTTCAGGAAGCAGGGAAAGGTGGACATCAGCTGCTGCAAGGAATGGAGCATGTTCATAGGAGCTCTCATGCATTATTCATCACAAGCTCTTTTCACTGTAATCAGCTGGAGGAAGTAGTTAGTCTAGTTCGAGCTACACTAGTATTTCTATTTAGGGGACTTAAACAAGCCCAGGCAAGTACTGCACCAACTCTTTCTCTTCATCTGCAGGCAAATGTAGGGCAGGCAGCAGCTCTGCTCACAGCTCTGTCTCTTTAGTCTGGATAACAGGAGTCATGCAACCAGGGAAAGCCACACAGAGGATACACACATGCATTCGTGCTGGAAAATGAAGCTTCAGGTAGGAGAATGTCTTGTCGGCAGAGGGATGCTGTTGAGCCCGGCAAAATAAATATGTGTCAGGGCAGCCTGTCAAGAGAGGCTGCTGTAGAGGCTTCTCATTAAGTGTGGTACCGGAATGATCCCTTTTAGTGTGATACTTTGTTCAGTTCTAACCGTGAAGATGCCTTTTTCTTCTTGTAGCACGTTTCCTTCATTCATACTGACATTGTTCTAAAGGTGCTGGGGTTTAAAAGCAGGGAGATAACTTGCTGGTTTTTGGAAATTTTGTGAGTTGTTTTTACTCAAGCTAGTTTTTTAATTGTATTGGTATTAATACTTTTATTTGGGGGGAGTAACCATAAGAGATTCTGTTAAAACACAGCTGAGTGTGATAAGCCTTAAGCTCTAATTCTGTCTTTTCAGAGCATCTGCATTTAAATGGCTGCAATATTTCCTACTTTCTTTAATTTGCTGAATAAAGATGCTTGCAAACTGAGGCTTCTGTTCTCAAAAATATGTCTCTATTTTCTAATGTTAGCAGTTGCTCTAAAAGAAATCTATATTCTGTCTCTGCAAGCTTTGTGTGTTTAGACCATCAGGGCTCCAGCAAAACTGTTAATTCAGTTTTAGACAAAGAAGGGGATTTTGCGAAATCTGATGGAACAGTAACAAAGGGTCTTTGTTCTGTTCTGTGAGCAGTATTTGCTATGTAATGTGTGGGTTTGTGCATATGTGAGAAGAAGGTACGCAAAAACATAGTGTGATTTGGCAAGATTGTTCAAATGTTATTTGCTTTGTATGGCTGAAGTAACTCTGTGTCTGCGTGTGCTGCTGCTTCTGGCTGTAAATTGCCGGTGTGTGTGTTTGTGTCCTGCCCATCCCGACGGGGATATTATTGTGGTTTGGGGAGGATGGCATTTATGTATGTAAGTATTTATTTATTTATTTATTTAGGTGGGCTGCTAAAAACCCGGAACTTAGAAGTGCAAAGATCAAGAGTCCCCAGTAGACAACCAGGACAAAATGGTGCTTTGCTGTGCAGACAAGTTGTTTTCATTCCAAAACGATAGCTTGAAGTCCAGTCCAGGGTTTAGTAAATAAGCATTGCTGGTGGAAGCAGAAATTGTCAGCTTTATGTGAAATCCTCCAGGCGGAGATTAATGATCACGTGCTTTTGGTGGAGCTTAAATGTACACTGCCTGACTGTATGTTGTCTTCTGAGATGACTTGATCACCTAAATAGAATTTGCACGTGCACAAGAATATGATATTTAGTGACATTTCGTTTTTGCCTTTTGTTAAGATTTTGTACCACTAATAATCAATCTGTGACTTTGGAGGGAGAGCACATGAACATATTTTGTAATCCTAAAAAAACTTTAAACGTTTGCCTTAAAACTTTAAAAGCTCCTTTTGACTTTACATGTTAAAGTTTTTGAAATTCATATGCTGTGCATACATTGAGAATTGATCTATTTGAATTTTGCAGATCCTTCAATGTTTGCCATGAGATAGAGGGCTGACAGTCTAATATTCTCTTAGAATCAAATACATGACCTTTCAATGCACAAGATCCTTGTTTCATGGAAGCTCAATAGCAGGATTCTCTGTTGGATTTATTAGACTTGAGACATCCCGTGCATTCAGTTACTCAGTTGAAGTCAGTGAAATTAGGAGACATATTTAGGATTATGTGATTTATGCTTTAAGATATTTTTTAAAACATTAAACTGTATTTTACTGCTCTACTACTCAGTTAGAGAATTCAAACATGTTTACTCCCAGCTTAAACCAGTTTAGGCCTGAATAAGAGTGTCATATTTGATGCATCATATGAAAGTGCTAGGGCTTGTGCCCAAACTTTAGAAATTCCTCAAAATCCTCAAGCAGCTGAAGCATGAGGGACCTGGATGGAATATGATACTGTTGAACATAAAATCTCAGTCTTGGAGAGAGGAGTTTTATTCTGACTTTTACAGTTTTTGTAAAATTCAGACCTTGTTATGATGATGAACTTTCACATGTTTAGGAAATGTTCTGGATCAAAATATCTGCAGAAGATGCCAAAGATTTGCTCCATCAGCTAAGAGTGAGAAAAATATTTGGTATGAACAGAGCACTTCAGGTATCACTTGCAGATCCAGGAAGGTGAGAGCTTGTACTGAACATAAAGCTAAGGAATATGGAAGAAAAGGGCAAAAATCCAATTTTTTGTTCTTTTTCTCTGGATCACTGTCAAGAGCTGGAATCAAACCAGAAGAGGAAACATACTCTGTGTTCAGACTGTGGCAGGGAGCAGGACTGAGACTTAGTTGATAAACCTCCTTATCACTTCTATCTCCTCTTTGTGTCTCTTTGTAATGAAATATAAAGGTTTCTAATGGCAGTATCGGAAATACAACTAAAATATTCCCTATTTAGCAGCAGTAAGAAATGTCACAAACTGAAACGAAGAGTATACTTATATTGGTAATTAAAGAAGTGAATGGAGAAGGAGTTATTAACTAGTTCTCTGATATAAGGGCAGCATCATATTACAACAGCATTTAAATTAAATGATTGCATCTTTGATGTCCTTGGGGAAAGTAGTAAAAACCAGGGAAGACTAAGCATGGTAGCCTCTTTGTAGGACCTATCAAGCAGTGGAGAAACTTCAGGATTTTTTGTTTCTCAGCTGACAAGGAATTTTAAAGGTAGGTCTGTGATGGGAACAGATGTAAGTTTGCGTTTGTCGAGTATTTTATTTAAAAAAATAGCTGAAGAATAAGTTTTGATTGAAATCAATTTTTCAGTAGTGCAGAATGTATTTTCACTCCATGGCCTTCTGCTACTCGAGAGTCTCCCGGAAACGGTGGGCAAATTCTGGTGCCATGGTGGGGCTGCAATCAAATTGCTTGTGATGACAAATGATGTAAAATTGATTTGGAGCATATATTGCTGTGCATTCATGATGTCAGTTTTGTAGCCTGCCCTTAGGCCATCTTGCCTTTTCTCAGTCTCAGCCAGCTTCCTTATGGTTTGGCCCCTGTTCCCCCAGGGCTGGTGTCCCTCTGCCTCCCTTCTTTGCCAGCAGTGGGGAAGATCAGAGACTGCTTTCCTCCCATAGATATGGCTGGGAGGAGAAACAGTACTGGGGCTGCATGAAGGAAGATCCTCTGTACGTCCTTGAGGAAGGGCAGCAATCCAGGCTGGAGATCTTTGCACCTGGGTGTGGTGGAGGGAGGGCAAAGGTGCCATCATCTCCTTGTGCTTCAGCCTCAACACTGTGATGGATTTGACTACATCATCATGGGCATGTCTTAGCCACTGGTGACAAGTGAGGGTCAGTAAGAGGAGGGACAGAGACTGTTTTCCGCCCCCACACCACCCCAGACCTCTGTGTCTCATTATCCAAAAGGCACAGGATGCACTGATACCTGAGCAGAAATAACTGAAATGGATTGTTCATTGTTTTCTCCCTCCTGGGAATGACAGGACAGGTAGAAATACAAAGCTTCCAGTAGAGATGTGACCTGGTGTAAGATTTGGTGGAGACAGGTGGATGTTGGGCACCCACGTGCATCTCCATGGGTTGACTGCAGCTCAGGCAAGTCAGAACTTGACTGTTAATGCAGACAAGGCCAGTACAAAAGCTGTGTGAGCACATCAGTGCAGAGATGGGCCAACGTGGACACTGCTTCTCTCTGAACAAGTCTTGGATAAAGGGCTCAGTAATGTGCTATCTTGGCCATGCAGCTCAGGTTTGGTCTGGTTTATTTGTGTATTCATATTAAAGTAACAGCAAATGAACAGGTTGGAGGTAAAATAGCATTTTGATGTTTTGTAAGGTTTTGTGTACAATAGATGATAGTCATCGCAGTTGTGCTTTGGAGCTCACTAGTTGTATATTTGCCTTTCAGCAATGTTTAGAGAACAATCTTGAAGTGAGATGATTGCAGACGCACACAACATCTGAGCTTAAAGCTAACAGAAAGACATTTCAACACCGTTTGTAAATGTTGGCGTACAGATGCTTATGACCTTGGGCTGAGATACAAATTCATGAATAGGGATAGGCCAGTTAGACCTCTCTGAGTCAGACCACCTATGTGTTGGAGTCTGCAGAGAGCTTTAGCCATTGTGCCTCTCCTGTGCTTCTAGAAGAGTGTGTGAAGATAGTGAAGGTTGGCAGCTTGAAAGCACTGAGAAAATGGAGGTCGGGAAGGAACTGACAGCAACGATTGCAGTTTAGGATTTGGGGAATTTGTTTTTGTTTTGTCATCTTCATAGTGTTGTCCTGGGGTACTTTTGTCTGATTGCATCTCTGTACTAGAGGTGTTTGAGGCACTAGTGGCATCTCCTTTGTTTGTGTATATCTTTTTCTTTGGTTGGTTGGTTGGTCTGATTTGGTTTTTTTTGTTTTTCCTGCTTGCTTTTACCATGTATTGTTGTTTTGCTGGTTTGCTTATTTTTTACTAAGGTCTAAATTCATTTTCTGGAGAGAATCGTCTGCTCTATGGAAGTAGGAAAGAATGTTTTCTTGAACCTTTTGACAATAAATGCGTATCTTGTGAATGCTGATTTTCCAAAGAACTGACTCGAAAACCCAAGCAGCGCCTCATGCTGATGATAACAGGATAAAGGTGTCAACAAAGTCAAGATTATAGATAGAATTGAGAACATAAGAACTGCTGTAGCAGGTTGGACCAAAGCACTTTGTGGCTGTGTGCAGTGGGAGATGCTTAGGGACTAGTAAAAAAGTAGGCATGTATATGTCAAAAGTAGGTATATCATCAACCACATGATGGTGCCTCCCCAAAAAAGCTTTCCCAGCCTTCACTGATTTATAGCCCAAGGACTCTTCTGTCTCTGTATTTAATAGTTCTCAATCTCTCTGATAGTTTTCTCTGAATCTAAATGAAACTTTGAGCATCGAAAAACCACCTGAAGCACAGAATCCCACCATTAAATCTGGTTGTTCAAAAAATAGTCTCTTTTTTTTTGTTCTGAAATGCTTGTTTCATTGAATGTTACATTTTTCTTTTAATGGAAAGATGGAATATTGTTTTCTAGTTACTATTTTTTGTGACCATTGTGATTTTGTGATCTCTTCCCATGTTGAAGAGCCTCAGCAGCTTTAGGCATTTCTTGTGTGGAAACCACTCAGTCAGTCACCACATTGTCTTTCTTGTACTATTTTCACTCTTAGTAACTCTTGTTTGATTTCTACGGGATGAGAACTGCACACAGTATTTAAAATGGCATTTCTGGGTTTGCAGAAGGTAGTGGTTTCCTGGTTTGTTTACTGTCCTTTCTTTAATAAGTAAACACTTGCTATTCCACTACCTGGCATTGAGCTGCTCTTAATGTAAAATTATAATCTGAAGATTGTATGTATAAGTATATACATATATGGATATTTATATGTATATATATATAGTATCTATAAGTACCTGGACCCAGATTTGAATATGTAAAACTGAGTTATCACTTGTCATTTATGCTGCCTGCCTATCATCTGCTATTTTGCTATTTATTTACTACTTTTATTATTTTACTGCTGGTACAGTTAGATTGTTCTGCACCCTGCCTTGTGTAATAACAGGAAGCTGTACAGGAAGTAAACTCTGTCACCTTGTTATGAAGCTTGCTTTTCAGGCTATTTTGTATTAACTCTCTTCCCATGGCACCCCAATGGTGACTTCCTTCTGCTATGAAAACTAGTTTTATTTAAATAGAAACACTCCAAACTTCCCTCTCCTAACCATAGGTCAGATAACCTTTCCTTCTGTCAGTGTGTGGTAGCTTGGAAAAAACAGAACCAGTTAACCTACAGAAAGAATTTGACAAAATCCCATCCCAAAATATCTTAGAGTCTATGTTCTTCTTGGTGCTTTCAAGGGAAGAGGGGAAAAAATCCCAAACTGTTTAATTTGTGAAATAGCTTTACTTTACAAAAACTGCAATATGTAAGATTATTCGCTAGTCGGTTAGTGAATGATTCACTAAATTTGCCCAGTATAGAGTCTGGCACTCCAGCTCTGCAGTTTCCTTAATATTTCCTGGCACCTTTGCTAGAAACTGCTGTTGCATTACTCGCCTTCCAGTCCCCTGTTACTAAAGCAGGTTTAAGTGAGAGGTGATGCTCCATGGTAATTAACTGACTTATATTCCATCAATCCTTATCTTTGTGACCAGACTCCTTTTAGAATGTAATAGACTTTAATTTCAAAACCAGATGCTCTTGATTTTAGAATATCTTCTTGAACAGACATCCACGTGAATGTCGACAGATACAACAATCTAGTATTCACTTAAGGCTAAAATTGTATGTCTGACATACAATGACTTGCCTTCAGAAAAGAGACTATAAAATCTCCCTAATATTGTGATAAATTTTTGATAACTTCATGTATTAAAACATCCTTTGTAAAACATCTTGACTTTTTTCTTTTAGATTTTTTGTTTGTTGATATGTTGGGGTTTTCTCCCAGTCTTTCTCAGACCTGGCTGAAAGGTGAGTTTAATTAATGACTGTTGATGTTTTCTTGTTTATCCTCCCATGCTGAAGATGGAAGAATTCAAAGAAAAATGAGCATAGCCAGAGTAGATGTGCAAAGAATTGAGGCTTTTAAAACTCTTTTTGCAATTTATTTCCTCCTTAAAATATTTTTAGTAAAAGTCCTTTGTCACAAAACGTTTGGTGACTGATTTGGAATTTGAATTTCATCAGTAAATAATACTAGCTTGTTGTTGGGTATTTTATTTGTTTTATTTGTTTGGGTTTTTAGGAGGGTGCAAATAGAAATACAGGTTTGGTATGTCCAACAGCTGTGAAAATAGTATAGCCTGGGTTTTGTGTGTAAAAATCTCAAGAAAAAAATTCGACTTCTAATTGAAAATGAAGTAGCTTCCCTGCTCTGCGCCAAAAACTTTAGTTTGACACACTGTCTCAGCAGGCGTCTCCAAGTATATCAGAGAGTGAGAATTTAATAGCTTCTTTTATTTTGGTGATCGAAAGAATGATGTTCGTCTATTACAAATCTCTTTCCAATAAAATGAGGAGTCAGAAATGCAGGCTTAGGACAGATTCTGACCGTACACAACTTGTCTTTTCTGCGTGAATCCCTTTCCTTCTTAAACCAAGATTGGGTTCATTGTTATCACTGTAGAGTTGTCTGGACAGTATGCTTTTTCCAAAAGGTTAAACACTGGCATCAGTCGTGAGGAGGTAATTCTTACTATTATTGATTTGTTAAGAAACATTTTTTTATCTTCTATATTTTAACTCTTACAGATACTCCCTTGGACTTCTGACAGCCAAGCTCAGCTCTTATGTGGTCTTTCTCAGTTCCCCTTCCAGTCTTTGGTGATATTTAGAGTCAGTGGAGTTTATAGCAAGGCTTCACTTAAAATCATTTTTGAGAACAAGTACTTCCACTCTTTTAGCATTATTGTGTGACAGTGGTACTGAAGACTTCAAATGTTATACCCTGTTTTAGCTATTGTAAATACGCAGAAAAAGGATACCTTTGGTCTCTCAACACTTTCAGTCTAAAAAGTGAGCCCACATGGCAATAAAGAGTTTTGCTTGCTCTATTTTATCCCTGTGGAGCTGAAGTACAAATTGGAAGTTGCTTGCTCAAGGAATGTGCAAAAACATAATGAAACGGTGAACACATAGCTCCCTGGCTCAGATCAGTGATGTATCCTTGGCCACTTCCTTCATTACAACTGATGTTGGGCTGTTACTCCCACCTGAAGCTTAAATTCTCAGCAGAGGTATTAGGAGTACTTGGAAATGCAAGGAAAGGGTTTGTCTCCAGATTTGCTCATTTTGCTCTTCTTTAAGCTTCTTGTTAAGTAATGAAAGCTTTGACATGTTGATTTCCGAGTGGTGTTTGTGGGTTTTAACTTCACCTAGCCCTAACTGGCATTGGTGATTTTGATTAGCACAATTTGACCTTTCTTTATGAAAAGTATTCCACTATAATGCTGTCTTTCAGTAGATTAAGGAAGGCTGTCTGGTCGTGACTTTTTGGAGAATGGTGCAAATAGGTAAAGCTATTGTGGTAAGAATAGTTTGACAGAGAGTTGTGTCTGTCATATGCAGCATGACCACATGATGCAGCTACCCAGTCGTACCTTTTGTATTTGTTAATAATGCTTTGCATGCCACGGGGATGCCTTCACTCTGAGCCATGTCAAAGGACTACAAAAGTTTTGGAAGAGCAGGAGTCCTGCTCTGAGAAATAAGTCAGCCTCAATGGGGAAACCCTGCCCCTGCATGACAGTGTAAGGAGGACATTTGGAGAAGGGCAGAAAGAAGCAATTGTCAATAGAAAATTCAGTCAAACTGTAAAGCAGAGCTAAACTTTGCTGTTGTTATTGCATTGAGTTACTGAGAAAAACAAGAAACATATTAAAAAAAGAAACTTTTCTATCTGGATCTTTAACATTTTTAAATCTGTGAAGAACAGAGAGAATTTCGAATTATGCTGTTCCTCCCACCTCCTCTGCTTTTTGATGTCTTTTTATGACTTGCTCTCCTTCTCTTTCATGTCTCTTCTGGATATGTTTTTGACTTTCGAATTTAATTTTTTAAGCATCACTTCATCTGGATATGTTGTTTTCACTTACAGATTCCTTTCACTTGTTGCTGAAGCTATGTGTTTCTTATGGTTGCATTTCCTAAAAGCACTCTTTTGTAATGTGTCTTGGAATCCAGGTTTCTTTTGTTAGCAAAGGCCCTTCCCACACAGTGCTACAGCCTTGGGAAGGAGTGGCTTGAGAGCTATTTCACAGAAAAGGATCTGAGAGTGCTGGTTGACAGCTGGCTGAATATGAGCCAGCAGTGGTCCCAAGCGGCTAAAGAAGGCCAATGGCATCTTGGCCTGCTTCAAGAGTAGTGAGGCTAGTGGAACAAGGGAAGTGATCCTCCCCTGCACTGCTGAGGCCACATCTCAAGGACTACCTTCAGTTCTGCAGTCTTCACTTTGAAAAGGACATTGAGTGCTGGAGTGTGTCCAGTGGAGGGCAACAAAGCTTGTGAAAAGTCCAGAAAACATGTCTTATGGTGAATAGATGAGGGACATGGGTTTGTTTAGTCTTGACAAGGCTCAGGGGGGGCCTCATTGCTCTCTACAACCACCTGAAAGGAGGTTGCAGTGAGGTGAGCACTGGTCTCTTCTACCATGCCTACAGGAGAGGACAAGAGGAAATGGCCTAAAGATGAAACAGGGGAGATTCACATCAGATATTAGAAAATTTATTTCACTGTTAGGGTGGTCAGGAATTGGAATAGGTTGCCCAGGGTGGTGGCAGAATCACCATCCCTGGAGATGGTCAAGCAGTGTCTGGATCTGGTGGTGGGTGATGTGGTTTAGAGATTTAGGGGTTACAGTGGTAGTTCTGGGTGGATGGTTAAATGGATGATCTTCCAACCTCGATGAATCTGTGTGCTATACATGCGTGAAAGACAAAGGCAATGACTGGGGGATTTCCTGGCATTACTTTTATCTTGACTTCAGGCTTACCAGGTGACTAGTGCTGCTAAATGTATTTGCTTGGTGGCTGTTGTAAGGTGTGCAGGAACCTTCTGCGGCTTAAACCGAGATGATCAAGAACAGCCAAGTAATCAGTGCCTCTGCCAGTCATCTCAAAAACTAGGCTTTAACAAGTCAGATTGGCTGAAGACAAGTAGGTCTGTAAAGTCTCTCTGCCTTTCTTAGGAGCAAAACCTGTGAGGTTCATGTCACCTTTTACTCTCACTGAAGTGATTTAATTTCTCACAAGAGTAGTTCCACAGTGGGCTTGAAGGAGATAACAGTTGTCTATGCCAGTATCACCTCATAGGCTCTGTAAAGTCTGATTGGGAGCTGCCTTTCTTGAAATGAATTCAAATACCCTTGCCCTGAACTTTGTCTCCTGCTTGGCAGGAATTTTTCATTCATTTGAGTGCTTTCTTCATGAGGCTAGCTGTGAGGAAATCAGAAGGGCTCAAGTCAAGCATTTCAGCTTACATCCGGACAAAGCATATCCACTGCTGCTGTTTCTTCCAAATTCTCTTAGTTTAATGTTATCTGCAGACACCATAAGGGTGCTGTAAAGCTGTCTAGAAGTGCCTAAAATAGGATGTGCTCCAAAGAGCTTATTGGATTGGGGAAGGTGAGGTAATGTAGAAGAGCACTGCAAGAGGGTGATTTTCCAGTTTCTTCGGTTAAGCAGTTCAGGGCTGAAAGACTACATAGATTATTTCCCTTCCTCACTTCTTTATTGTCTCATCCCTTGTTTGTCTATTTTGCCTTGTAGCAAAGGACACAATGACTTCAAACTATTGGCTAGGTGGTAACCTCAGACTTTGCCTCTGTAAATGCAACCTTAAATTTCAGTCCCAATGAAGAAAAAATACTAAAAAAAAACCTAATTAAAAAAAAAACAAGCATGCCCCTCCCCCCCCAACCCAACAACACACAACAAAAAGCCCAATCAACCGAAAAAACCCCACACCAAAATAAGCATCCCCACCCTCCAGCCAAAAAAACATACTATTGGTTCCTTCTGAGATGTAACGCTTTCAAAAACAAAATCTAAACAGTGACACTAAAATAATAAGATTATTATTTTTAAAAAAATGGTAATTTTGTGATCTCTGGATTGAGCATGGAAGCAACATCTGTCCTGCAAGTAACTGAAAGATTATGAAGATGAAGGTTCCTTGGGGTTTTTAATCATACTCAATTTTTTTTGTAAGTAATGTTTGAAACATGTATTTTTAAGATTTGCTTCCCTCTCTCTTGCAGTTATGAGGCAATGTTGCTGTCTTATTTTTATCATGTATATTTTGGTGTACTCAGGCTATATGACTGGGGATGTGTACACTTGTTTTATCAATTTTAAGCTTACTTAATTAATTTGAAACTTGTGTGTATGTATCAGAGATAAATGACATTGAATTGTATTTGTTTAAAGGGTGGTAGAGCCAGTAATGCTTCAGAGGCAACTTGTTGCCTTGAATTGGCGCATTCTTAGACCATCCTTATACAAGGTCCTAGAAAATACTGTGAAGACACATGAACTTTTTTTTTTTGGTGGCAGGGAATCTGAAGCTTTTTTTCAGTGATAGAATTTGGCAGTTCAAAAGAGAAGATGGCACTGAGGTAGCAAAAGAGCGTTGGAAGGAGGAAGAAGTGGTTTTAAAATGTGCTTCCAGAGACTGGTTTCTGCACCTTCAGATGGGCAGCTGAGTTACTGTCAGCATGGCTTTTTGTGTTTCTCTTGTCAGGGTTTTTTTTTTCCCTTTTTCTAAGTTAATGTCAAGCTCCCATCTTAGCCTAGTGTAAAAGGAAGCAATCTCAAAACCAATCAATTTAACCTCCCTTATGTTGACTGTGATGGTTGGTTGGTCTCCATATTGAGACATTTTGTGGTTACTACAACACACTGTTATTTCTTTCTCTTAATATTAAGTTAATGGTTGAACAGCTTTTACCATTCCATCTGGTTTCTGTTAATGGCTGATTTTGTTGTTGTTACTTGTCATCAGTTTCTCTTGCTGTCTAATGGATTATGACTCATTTTGGTGCTTATTTTATCTCGATTGACAGTCAGTGGTTAACTTCAGAACTTTGAAATGTAACAACACTTTTCCCCAAGGAAGTATATGTCTGTCTCAGAGGGGTCAGATTAGTTTGAAGAACCAGATGTAATACCTTAGGCTATTTGAGGCACCAGCACTGCTTTCAAATCCAGGCTAGGCCATCATGGTTAGAGTAATAATCCATGTGTTTTTCTGCCTGCATTATTCAGGAACTATGCTTCTGCTGGTTTGTTTTCTTTTTAATACTGTCCTCTCCCGTAGTTGTGGCCCTGCACCCACTCTGGTCTTCATGGGAGTACTGACTGTGCATTGTTCTTCCTAAAAATATCCCTCATTTCAATTTGAGTTAGTCTCCTGACTTCTGTTGGCTTCCCATTTCCCAGGTTACAATGAAGGATCAGAATAGGAGTTGGCTTAAGTCATCATCTGTACTGTAGTCTGTTATTGCAGATGGACAGAAGCTCTTAAATTAAGAAACGGTGATCCCAGCTGCAGTCAGCATCCCTGGAATGGCTTTGTGAGTGGAAGGGCTTAGGAGCTGCTGGTTTCTAAGGGCCAAGGGTTTATAACTGTTCTGTTTTCACCAACCTTAAAGTAATGAACTTGGGTGACAAGTTGTTGTGACTACATCATTGCCACATTGGTGTTTCAGCTGAATGGTTTGCCATTCCTTGACCTGCTGTTTCAGGCTGCCTGTGTATTTCAGCATTTTCACAATGAAAAGGCATTTTCTCATTTCTTTTCTTAATGGCTATAAGGGTAGTACAGCTAGAAGCCTGAGCTGTACTTCGAAGGCTCACAATTTAACACAATACCTACTCAAATGGCAAATACACCATAGACAGGCAAAAGAAAAAATAAAAAAGATCTGTCGATAAAGCTTATGTTAGTTGGCAAACAATCACTGGCTGTGTGAGGCAGGGAGTTTTGTGTGGGTATGAGTTTTTTGCAGCATGATTTCTCATGACACACCTGTTACATTAAAGCAAATTGCAACCCTACCCAAGCTGCCATGTTAAATGTAAAGGAGAGTTGAAGAGTGGTGCTAGGTCCAAGCCAATTTCTAGATAAGATCCCCTAAACCTACGCAGTGTGGTTCAAAAATAAGAGGACAACAGTTCTCCTTATAACCTGTAAGCACTGATGTTATGGATAATGAGAAATGTAGCTCATTGCAGGCAGAATAAATAGTTTCTATAAATCTTTCTTCTGTTTCTCTCAGCTATACTGGAGCAAAACCCTTTTAGAGATAAGATTGAGGTGATCTCCAGGTTACCCAGCATACAGTGTCACTAGCTGTCCTGTGTGGAGAGGAACACAGAACAATGTCCTTGGTAATTCAAGAAACACAGCCTTTCTAAAAAATAAACAGAACAGAGGCCAAATTCATAAAATGCCATTGAAAATCTAGGTAAGTGCAGTGGTAATCTGACCCAAAAGCATCTTTTTGTTTCTTACTTTAGTCTTTTAATCTAGAAACTTTGTATTCTACAAACTCTCTGTAACATTATGGGAGATGACAATTGGAAGAGACTTACTGTTTGGAGCTGAGGTTCTTCTGTGAAAAGGTTTCTGAGATGCAACAGTTGTACAATGGATCTTTTAACAGTCTCATTTCTGCAGCCCATTATCCTGAAGTTGGGTAAGGCACAACAGGAACAAGGACATTCTTTGGGTAGATACAGCTGGAAAGGGAATCCTGCATTCTCCCTTGCCCATTAGATAGTCTTCCCCTAGCCCATGAAGAACCATGTAAATCAGGCCCTTCAGTCTACTTTTCCTTGATGCTTCAAACCATTAATGGTTTCTGCAAATTTTCACTCATCCGAAGACCTACATTTCTCATCTCAAATTCAACAAAGAAATGTAAGAGTTGTCCTGCTGTTAAAAAGACAAGGCAAACTTTTTTTCCCAAGAATAGAAGAGGATTATTTATTTTTTTTTCTGTTCCTTAGTTGTATTGCAGATTATATTGCTTACTGCTTGGTCTATCCTCCTTCCCTCTTTTTGCTCTTCTGCTTTTTATTTAAAAGAGTTTCACTTCTGCCATGCTGTGCCATGTAGCAGCTGCTTTTGCTTTGTGGAAGCACAAGTGGAAGCCTTGTCACATGTCTGACTCCAGGGAAGATGTTAACATGCTTTTTCACTGAAAGGAAAAGAAGGATGAACACAGATACATTTGAATTGAAAACAGAGCATCTGCAATAACAAGAAGTGCAAATTTAACAAGGAGGAAACATGAGCTCCTGATCAGCAGTGGGGAGTGAATCTTGAGTATGCTCATTGTAATGTGAACATTTTTGCAAGTTGTCTTCTTCATTACCGTTTATAGATGTGAAGCAGTTTTACCTGTCAGCGCTTTTCAGAGGTGATTTCTGTCTTTCTGTCCCATTCTTTTCCACTGAGCTTTGAGAAGGTTTAGAGTCCAAGGCCATAAAGGTCTGACTCCAGAAAGTGCACCTCCTAGTTCCCCAGCCCCTCCTTAGTGGTAATCCTAACCTTTGTTCTTCTTTGCTATTATTTGTTATACAAATAAAATCAACTACCTTGTCATGAAAATTGAAGTTACACTTGCTGAATTTCTCTTTTGAAAGAGAAATTTTTTTTTTTCATTTCTCTTTGTCTTAGTTTAATGTAGCCCTTGATTCTGCCCTGTCTGGTGCAGATCCCTTCCACAAAATGAAAAAAAAATCTAGTTAGTAGGGGGTTTGGTTTTGTGTGTGTGTGTATGTATGTATGTATTTTTAATACATTTGACATAAATATGCCTGGCAGCTTTTTACTCCAGTAAAAACTCCAGTTTTCACACCACTATTCATCCCTCTTAGTATCTGTTGTTAGGTTGCTGTAGTCATTTTTAAATTTTCTTGTATTGAGTTATAAGATTGCTGAAGCAATTCCAGCCTTGTGCCACATATTGTAATGCCTGGCAGTACACAGCCCTGCTCCTGAATTCTCTTCTTTCTTGAAACCATCCATTGAATTTGGTACAGTTTTCTGATTTCTAAATTACATCCAGACAGGATGTTCCAGTCATGCTAGGACTACCGGCATTTGTAAATGTTGTATAGTGAGTTTAACACCATATCTTTCAGGGAATAAACCCACCATTTCTATAAGTATTTGTTAGAAGAGTATATTGGACTGGAAGCCAAAACTAATGCTTTACCTTTGAGGAGTGATGGATTTTAGTTCTCTGTTAGCTCCTCGATCTAAAAATTATTGCAGTCCTTTCTAAAGCTTACAGGATTTGCCCTTTGTACCCAGGATTAGATTTTATAAAGATGGCTATATTTCTATCCATTCTAGCTTCTTGATATCACCCTCCCTTGTATAGCGCCCCAAATTCCTTTTCTTGTATTGAATTAAAAAGTATTTCCAAATTGTTGCAGTGATGGGGAAGGATAAAGAGAAAGACAATATACATACCAGCAGAAAGGCAAGAGAGAAGGGCTGGTTCATGGAGGAAGATAGAAGCCAGGAAACAGAAAATGCAGGTGTGATGTGAGTTAAGATGTTGCTGGGGACAGTGGCAGTGACTGAAGTTGTAATTGATGTGGCCACTGGTTCATTTGCTGTCCTGCTTGCTGTAGCTCTGCTGAGGGATACAGAGCAGTGCTTACAGGCCATGTTTGTGTGGGCTTTGCTGGTTTTCACCCAGTCACTCTGGGAAGCAGCTCTTATCTTTTAATCCCTGTAAGCCTCTAGTCTCTCACCAAAACATGTCCCTCCTGAAATGTAATCCTCTTCAGTTACACTGCTATGCTCTAGTTATGCCCATGTGCCTGAGAGCACAGGCAGCAGGGTTTCTGAGAGTCCTAAACATTGAAAAAAATTTAAATATTTGATTGCCTATATAAGGAGTCCTCACATAACTGTTGTCCAAAGTAGTGTTTCTTAATGTTGAATCCCCAAATCCCAACACCTCCCAAAATCCCAAATCCTAGTTTCTTTGGAAAAGTTTGTAGATTCCTTATGCTGTGATGTCTCACCTGTAGCGAAAAACAAAACAATAAGCCTTCAAACCTACAGTAAATTAAGCATTCTTTAAACATTCCTTATTTGTTTCCATCACTCTCTGTTTGCTTGCCTCCATGCCTGAGAATGAGGTCATTGTGGAGCACCTTCTGCATGCTTTGGGGACCACCATGCTGGGAGAATTAAAAGTCACTGTAAAGCCAGGGAAGTGCAAAGACAGTTTGAGATCACATTTAGAAGTGTTGACAAATAGAACAGTTTCAGGGGAGAGCGAATTAGATCGTCCTCCTGACGTGGAGAATGCAGTTACTAAGAAGTTAGTGCTTCGCCACGTGGTGGGTTCCAAGAGGCAGCTCTTAAAGCAGATTCCACAGTCTGATACTCTGAAAATCAATGCCCTGACAAGATCCATCTTGGAGATTTACATTCTACAACCAAGAAGAATGGAAGGAAGAGATCTCAATCATGTTCTCGTTGCTTTGCGTGGCTTCAGTATGTGAAACTCATCCTGTGCAAACCACACACGCTGCTCAGCCGTGTGGCTGTAACAGGACACACCTGCTGGCTGTGACACACAGCAACACTGCATACAGGAGTTTTACAAGCAGGGGTGAATTTCACTCAGGGCAGCTTAATTTCCATGTGCCTCAGGTTTCTCCTCTGCCAAGTGATAGTTACATTTGCCTACTTCAGATACTGATGTCAAACCCCAGGCGTGTATTTTGCAAGGGGCTGTAAATTACAAGCTGCCCTCATCGTATCTCCTTTACAGGTATCTTGTTCAAGTCTTTTATTTTGAGCGGCTCCTTAGTGCTCTTCGGCGCTGAGTATCTGCAGTATCTCTCTTTGGAGAGGGAATACTGTTTCAGAGAAAAGGTGCTATACAAGAAGCATGTGCATTGCACATGCAATCCTGTAGAACAGCCTAATTTTCACTGACAATTTCGATTGAGAATTTTCCAGTTTTACAGTCTCTTTTTTATGCCATCCGTTTTGTCCTTTTGGGTACTAGCAGCAAATGGTATTAATAAACCTCACAAGCAAAGTGTTAGTTTTTCTGAATGTGTGAGTAGGAAATTGGCCACTTGCTTTTGTTATTTACCTCTTTGCTCTGCTACTTTGTTCTTAGCTGCAGGATAAGACTGCCTGTTTCACTACTTTGAGATTCTAAGATTTGAGTTTTAAGTGACTGGACAAGGTTTGTCCAGCTGTTTTTCACTAGAGAAGAGGTATTTTCTTCACTTCCACACATTGAACAATAGTTTGCAAGGGAAGCCTACAGGCAGTATAATCAAGAACCCACAGACTTGATATTTATATCTCCCTATTTTGATAATTATTAAAAATTGACCTGTAAGATTAATAGAAAGCTGTCATCACTACAGAGTAGACTGTATCTTTTGCTCAGCTTACCCTTTCCAAGCACCAATATTTCCTGCATTTTTGTCTGTACTGATTCCCATTGTTCATGATGCTTGTTTTGTTGCAGGAATCTCTGCTCACCAGTCTCAGGTCTTGCCTGACCTAAGCAATTATTTAATTTCACAGGTGAATTTCCTCTGGAATGCCTGTGAAAACACAGTGACTTTTGTGACTTCCTCAAAGCAAAGCACTTATGTGTGGAATGGTGACAGGGAAGCAAAGGATTAAAAATCATATCCCCTTAGCTTTTCCTTGCAAATTTGCATTGATCTCGCTCATCTTTGGTAACGTCTGTATTGAAACTCGAAATTTTGAGTCTCTGAACACGGACCATGATGTTCTGGTTTGAGTCTTCATGCTTTTAAGTCTCTGTGTGTCAGAGCACTGTCCGATTGTTCATGCAGGTTCCATCCTTATCCCACAGTACTGTTTGATCAGTCCCCTGACTGCACTGTAAGATGCAGCTCAGCAGTGTCTAATCCTTCCCCCTGCACTCCCGCCTTTCCTGAGTGCTTACGGTGCCAAATCATCTGTTTCGTCTTTCAGAGAATGCTTTGCACATTATCTGGTATTTCTTTTTTTGTTTGCTGAATGCCTTCTAAAGGGCCCTTTTAAAACTAAAAGGGAGAATTTTGACATTTTGTAATGTCCAGATAAGCAATATTCCTTGCCTGGCATTTGTCTTTTAAGAAAAATGAATTTCCAAAGCAGTAGTTACTTTTCTTCAATTCCAGGAAAATACTTCAGTGGTCATTTCAAACTGGAAGTATAGTAGTTCAGTTTAGGAACATTTTTATCCTTTGTTGTTGTCCAGTTGTGTTTGCGATCCCTTAACCGGAATCATCAATTTGGTGGCATCAGGGATCAGGACCCTCTGAAACCACAACTGCCAACAAAACATACTGGCCTTGTGTGCATGGTGCTGTTAATCAGAGGATCGAGGAAAGAAAGACAGTCTATATACAATACGTACAAGGGCCAAAATGGAGAAGCTAATGGAGTCCCATGGAGTCTCCTGGAATCTCCTCTATTGCAAATTCATCTGGTTTTATAGTCCAAAGATTGTTTAGGTTAACACAGCCAATAGACAAAAGGAAAGGTGGTCATGTGTCACTGTCCCAGAGCCACAGGACAGTCACAAGAAGATGTTTACATACCTAAGACATTGCATCATAGTCTGACATGCTGTAATACAGCCTAACATTCTGCTACATTTTGTATTTTCAAAACTAAGAGGAATCAGAAATAGATATGGGGAGGACATGTATGGCTTGAGAAGTTTCAGTTCTGGATCAGAATTCTGTTGTCAAGGGATCAGCAAACACGTGATTGTGGTGCTCCAGGTGTAAATGCTCACAATCTAAGGATCCTATTCCCTAAGTGAATCTTCTCCACTGGATTCTAGAGCTTGTGATGAAGTCCCTCTTTCATTGCTTCAGCTTTTCACTCATTTACAGGTGTATAGTCTAAGAGAAAACAACCTCCCTAGAAGTCTGACTGTATATATTTTCAGAAAGTATATGGAGATGCCTTTAATTATTTAGTCATTCTCTGTGGTGTTTTAAAAGTTACTTAAAGACCACAAAATTACGTATTTTAATAATGTCTTCTAGAACAGCTGCAGATTTCACAGATATCCAGTCTGATTTCTGCAGGTAATGGGTGTGTAGAGCAGTGAGCATAGAAAATATTGAAACTGAGCTTTTAAAATCTAGCTTTGGTGGGGGTCAATTTAAAGGCAATTTGACAAAAGTCCAATTGTGTAGGGTAATACACTTTTCAGGAAAACTTCGATGCAATTTCCTATGCCAAAAAAACACCCTCACTCAAAGCTTTAGGGACCAAAGGGCAGGAGATCTGCTGTGAATATGAGACTTATTTATAACAGTTTCCCCTTAGGAAATAAACTTTACAAAATGCTATGTCAGCGAGTGTGCAGGAATGCAGCACTGTCGCCAGTAGGTCAGCCAGTACTTCTTACAGCTGCAGTTCATTTTCTGTTTCATAGGAATAAATGGGTGAGGCAGAGGAACCCCGAGAAGCGAATTGCTTAATACTACTTGCATAACTTTTGAGCAGATGCCTGTGTGTTTCCATAAAAAAACTCGGAGACCAAGCAGTATTTTACTGGAACTGGAGCATGAGAGTTACAGAAAGAGAATGAGTAAATGTCTTCAGTTAAGTGGAAAAGCTTCTATTCCAATAGGCTAATGGCCCAGAGATTTTATTTTAGCAGAAAATGCAGGCGTTCCTGGGACTGTGGTGGTAAATTTAGTTCTTACGCAGCTGCTGGCATTCATCTCACTCAAACACAAAATAACCTCACCCTTCCTTATTAGACAGTGTGCATGCTGAAGTTTCCCAACTGGGTGAAGAGCAGGGCTCTTCTGGAAGGCTTCTTCTCTTTGGCTGGTAGGTTTTGACAGTCTCCCATCTGATTGCCTCAAACAGTCTTCTGCTGTCTTTTAGGTCTTTAGGTTTTCAGTGATGGGAAATGAGACTGCCCACATGGAGCATCCCCTTTTCAGGCACGGGTGGCCTGACCAGAAGCAGTAGTTAGGGGTGCTCTGAGCACCATACTCTATTCACATTTCATACTCAAAAAAAATGTTTTTTTTCTGTTTTTTTTTTTCTTTTACTGTATGTTGGCCTTCAGGTTGACTGTCCTGCTGTGCTGAGTCATCCCTGCTTAATTTAGCCCACACAACTTCAATGCCTTTGGTGTTGCTCAGTGTAAGCACTGCACAGATGTTCTTCAAGATGAGTTCCTCCTCCCAGCTGAACATGAAGTATACGTAGATTTTCACATGCAAAGGCAAACACAAGTTTTCCTAGCTGACCCTTAGTGTAATTTTTTCCTCTCTGCTTCTCGTGCTTTAAGGTCAATCTGCTAAAGTGTACATACTACCAGTTATAATTACTGAAATACTTTTTCCAATCCGGATACCGACAGTGGCCCAATCCGTGTCTTCAAGCCAGCAGTGTGCCCAGGTGGCCAAGAAGCCTGTTGGCATCCTGGCCCGTATCAGGAATAGTGTGGCCAGCAGGACCAGGGGAGTGATTCTTGCCCTGTACTCAGCACTGGTGAGACCACACTTCAAATGCTGCTTTCAGTTTTGGCCCCTGTTGCTCTAAAGGGGACACAGAAGTGCTGGACTGGGTCCAGAGAAGGGCAAGACAGCTGGTGAAGAGTCTGAAGCACAAGCCCTGTGAAGAGCAGCTGAGGGAGTTGGGGTTTTTTAGCCTGGAGAAGAAGGAGCTCAGGGGAGACCTTATCACCTTCTACAACTGTAGAAGGGGAGGACATCAGCCTCTTCTCCCAGGCAACACCTGACAGGGAAAGAGGACATGGTTTTAATCTGCTTCAAGAGACGTTTAGGTTGGACATTAAGAAGAAATTTTTAACAGAAAGTGTGATGAGATACTGGAATGGAATGCCTGGGGAGGTGGTGGAGTCACCATCCCTTGGAGGTGGTTAAGGAAAGACTGAATGTGGCACTTAGTGCCATGGTCTAGTTGACAGAATAGTGTTCAGTTAAAGGTTGGACTCAATCTCAGAGGTCTTTTGTAACCTAATTAATTGATTCTGTGATTCCTGAGACCACAGACATTTCTTCTTGGCTTTGGTGGGACCACTGTGTCCTCATGGATTGCTGTTTTATTGTTTCCTCCAGGATGTAATTGTATGTGTCTTAGCCTGCAATAGCTGGTTTGAGTTCCCTTCTCACTGGTGTTCCAAAGGTGTGGGACACAACTGTGAAGTCTTGATGCTTAGCTGTGTGTCTTTTCTTCAACTTATTTACTTTCAGTTTTCGTAATCTGTTGCTTGAGGTGCCTTCATATAAAGACTATTCTATGACTTGTCTTATTTGCTGATCAGCCCATCTGCCTGTTCCGGAACTCTACATTTCTGCAGCATCTTTTACTAAACAGAGGTTGAATTCCTGGCCCAAATGGTGTTAGTGATGGAATTCCCCCTGACTTCCAAAAAGTCAGGATATAACCTCTATTTGACCGTCCGCAAAAATTGTTGACCTGCCATTGGTTTTTATACTGTTTCAGTATTTGTTTCCACCTGTTCCTTCTACATGTTGGCATTTTGTTTGCTCTGTTCACTGCTGCTACATTTTGTAGAGAGAAAACGTGATACAGTCTTCTTTTCAAGAAGCACTACTGCTGAATACAAAAATAAACAAGATGTTCCTGACAGAATGAAATTTCTTGGTCAGTGAGAATTTGCCACCTTAAGTCAGTGTTGTTCACGCAGAGCTGTGAGCTGATGGAATGGCCCTGAGACACCAACCTTGGAAAGCAGGAGACATTGTACCTTGGCTCTTCAGCTCTGAATTTTGTGGAAGCCCTGAAATGTGGAATTTCAAAAAAAGTCCTGGCTGGGCCCTGCTGTGGGAGGAGGTGGTTGGAGATGGCATAGGAGGCTAGGGATGTAGCCAGGTGTTTCAAAGAATTGCATTACCAGGTTCTTGCCAGGCACTGGCACTGTAATAGTGTGGCATTCACAGCACCAAACAGTGCAGAACACTGATAGCACCAGTGGGTGCCCATGAATGATGATATGCCCAGCAGTGACCTTCTGCCTGGTCCCATGTAGCCCTCTCTGGACTCACACTAGTTGGCTGTATCCTATAGCATCAAGTGAGGCCCAGCTGTGCTTCCCTGACAAAACGATATAAAATGCTCTTGGGTGACTAGTTAGAGTAGCCTGTTAACATCTAAAGAGTGTTTTGCCTTTGTTCCTGGTATCAGGGTTTCAATTTGGGGAAAAGAGAGAGTAGTTGACTGTGTATGTGCTTTCTGTGGTTTTGTGGGGGTTTTGGGTTGGGTTTTTTTTCAACTTAAAAAACTTAAAGTATGTAAATGCTGGCATTCGCACATCCAAATTCTTTAAATTATTTGAGTTAAATAGTTGACACCTGAATTTCCTGGATAATTAGTCAGGAACTCTGAACGGTTATTTAATTTAATTTTTTTTATCATATTTATGCTTTAAAAGATTCTTATTCTTCAGCTTAAATGCACTACCTTTTAAAAGAAGAGTACCTTTTCTCTTAGCTGTGAATAATCTTTTTCCCAGAGTAGTGTTTTCTTTAAGGATAGCTGAACGTATTGTTTTTCACAGAACTCTTCTTTGTGAAGAAGACCTTTACAAACAAATGTTGTTAAAAATGTAATGTGCTTAAAGATTCTTATAAGGATCTCACTGACCAGTATTTGGCTCAGTCAGTTTAATGGCATCTGTAGGTCCCAGTTCGTCATTTATCTAAATTTCTGTAATTGTTTAACACTGAGTTTGAAATGCTGCAGGGCAGAATATTTTGCAAGCTGCACTGATAAAAATGCAAAGATAAAATTTCAGGAAAAAGCAAGCTGGTCTGTACTGACTAGTTATTGCTAAACAGGTCTGATATCTACAAGTGCTCTTTTGAGAGTTCTTTTATCACGTGCTTTTGGCCATATCACGTTAAATGTTAACAAAAATAACCTGAACACTTTCCTGGCATCATTTGGAAACTGATTTCTCTGATTTCTATAGGGAACATTGTTTGCCCTTACGGTCCATGCAGTCAGAAATAGGTTAATAAGCAATCATATCTTAAGATGTAAAGGGAGGAAACAAAGGTCAAATCCTTGAGCAAAATAAAAGCTACTTGAAATATCAAGTTTGCTTTGGGAAATATCCAGTTTTCTAGTGTTGTTCTGAATCTGATTTTAGATTCAGGAGGCCTTTGTAACCTCAGCTAAGAGATGGATTGGTAATTTGTTCTTCTTAGCAGTATACTTTGGTGGTATGAGTTGAAAATGAGAGCGGCTTTGTGGACCATATAGGATGAGCAGAGGCACCGATCCAGGCACACGTGTCATGTCTGAGGTGCACACGATGTGCAAACAGTGCAGCAGCTGCCACCCTGCCCTGGGAGCAGGTATAGAACAGGACCTGCTCCTGCAGCAAGGGACTGCACCTGCAAAGTCCTGCAGACACTAAGAAAGGCCAGCTCTTCACAGAGGTCCTCCTGGCTGTAGGCTTCCTGTGTCTGCTGGCAGCTTGAGAAATTACAAATTGCCAGTTGCCTAGAGGCTTTCTTAATCTCTGAATGTTTAAAATAGTCAATTGCTTTGGCATATTGACATGTTTAGTGTACCATGAGAATTCCAGCAGTTGCATTAAATGCAATTACTTCACAAGAGATAGAGTGCTATTCCTTTTAATGTGTTTATAATTGCAGACTTCCTCAGTATTTGTCTCTCTCTTACTGCTGTTAAATATACAAAATTGTTTGAAGCGACATTTTCACTGTAGCTTAATGCATACTGCTTCCATTATCAAGAAAGGTGTATATTTTTGGATCATGTCTTTTGTAGTTCATATAATATGTTCCCTGAGGGAAGAATTCATTTTTTTATGTTGCATCACATAAAGACGTGCATCCATTTTAGGCAGGTTGTCTGGCAACAGCCTGATAAGAACATTCATAAAACATGTTGGGTGTCAAACTCAGCAGTCTACTTTCTTTGTTAGAAATTGGGCACGTGGCATGTGAATGTAGGAAGTGTTCAAATGAATATAATTTTAGTGGAGTGTACCAGACTGATGGTCTTGTACAGAAATAAAAATTTGCTCTTCCAGGTGATGCAGCCTTAGGTCATCGAGAGAAAAGCTTTTATAGCATCTTCTAGCTCAAAAAGTTAAAGAAGAAAGATGGAGATCAGATGTCCCCTTTGAAATGGCAGCTGGGGATGCAGATTATCCATGTTCAGACATATTTTGTGCAGTCTTTGAAAGTAAAGCAAAGCAGTGCAAAAGCTTGAAAAATGGTATGTTGAATGAAGTCTGGAGAACAAAAGCATGGAGAAAAGAGCTTTCTTCAAGACAATACTCTCCTTACCTTATGCCGTGTATGGCTGCACTCAAGAAAGGATCCAAGCATTTTATCTCATGCAGTCCCAGGACCAAACTGGCATGGATGAGCACAGGGCAATGTACAATGAGTAAGAACCAACACACAAGTGGACCATATCTAGAACTTGTAGGGACCTGTGTGCCTGTCAAGTTTACATAGTACTGGACACATCCGTGCAGACTCTTAAGAGCTGTTCACAAGGAAAACTGGAGATGGAGCATTTTGTTTCTGACTACAGTGTGATGCTGATTTAGGAAGGAGATTCTTATTTAATTTCAACATTGTGCTGTGTTGTTTGCCTTGTTCATTGAATTTCCTCTCAGTTACATTTCTTGTTTGTGATCTGTTAGCCTCCTTGACTTGCCTCCCAAACTCTCAAGGGCCTGGTCTGTTCTTTGAATTCCTAAATTCCTTGAGCTTTGCCATCGAAGACATTTGGTCTGTTGTCTTCTCCTTTTGTTGGTCAGTCTTTTCCTGTTGAAGTCATGTGATCTCATGATTTTATTTCTGTTGCTAATGCTTTCAGGCACAAACAGGCTGTAAGTTTAGCACCTGGAATAAAGCTTGTTAATTCTCCTGGTTTACTTTCAACCTTATTTTTTGCCTTCAGGTTGTTTTCCTGAGTTTGTCTCTGACTATGTGAAGTGGCTTGATGTGAACAAACAAGTTAGACGGCCAGTGAATTTGCTATAGATTTTATGCTGTGATAGATCTGAAATCCTGTATTGGCTTTCTGCATTTATGCATGGATTGCTGGTCCCAGAGAATCAAGTGGGATTATCCAAGAATAGAAAAATACTGGACTAGATGAAAGGGGTGTGGTTTCATCTCCTATTTCAGTATTTATACTGTGTCTTCAGAAAGGCAAAAAAGGAAATAGGTGGTGAGATTTCCATCACCTTCCTTGGTTTCAAGTGTCCAGGAATAAATACTGCACAAGAGCAAAGAAGCAAAGCATAGATGCCATTAATGTTCTTTAGATGATGTTATTCTTCCTTTCATTACTCTACTTCATGCAAAAATGATAGATGAATCCTGATGATATTTATTGCTCTTCCACCATGACCTGGGGACTGGCAAAGAAATAAAGGCCATGTTCCATTTATACAATGCAAAATACCATTTCCTACACAAGCAATTAAATGTTGAGTTCTTTCAGTCACTAGATCTAGTCCTAGCAAGACTTTTGTAATTTAACAGCCCATTGATTTTGACAAATGAAGGAAATAATTACAAAGCATTCTCCCATTTCTTTCCTCTCATTCTATCCACTTCAGACAATTAAGTGCACTTGCCAATATTGTCAGCAACAACTCCTCTCCCCAAACTAAAAGCATACGTTCTTTTTGATATCTACTGTTTAAATATATGGTTGCAGAGCTAGATTTGCAGAAATTCTGAGACGGAGTTGTTAGGAAATTTGACACACTGATGAAACCTGAAACAATACCTGGGTGTGTGTGACTGTTTGTAGAATGGTGCATTCATGCTCAGGTCGTCGGACTGGATGGAAGAACTGAATTTCACTTCTAACTTGCTTATTTGCCATGCAAGAATCATTCAGTTACTCAGTTCTTCAGCACCTCACTAACTTAAGCAATGCCATTCTGTGCCCCATTCCGTAATTCTCATCATATCTAAGAGTGAGAATTATGGCATAAATGGGAGCATTTATTACTTATTCATTTTCTCCTGAAAAGTTTTTCATTAAGGAAAGGAACCATTTACCCAGAAGACTTTGTTGGAATAGTGCCCATGACACTTACTGTTAACAGTAAGTGATTTTGCTCCATACTGATCTCATGCTTATTCTGTCATTGTAAATACAATTGTAATGCACAGATGAGATTAAAAAGCCTTATGGAGTCCACCTAGGAAACTACAAGCTGGCAGTGCTCTATAGCCAGTCAAACCTGGCTTGTTTAACTATGTCTCTTATTGGGCTGCGACATTAGTACTTGCCTGGTACTATCTGTGTCTGAGACATTGCAGTAACACCATCTTCAAAACAAAGTTGTTCCTCTTTGTTACTGAGATTTCGGTTGTAGAACACCTGTCATTAGGTGAAGCTCTTAACCCATGTCATCATGTATGGTAACTTAATGTAAAAGTTGTATTGCAAAATAGAGAATATAGTGCTCTCTGGGGTCACTAGTGTGTTAAAGAATTTAGACTTCAGGAAGCAGGCCTTTGCTGGGTTGACACATAGCCATTGGTGTCTTGAGGAGCAGAGGAGGACCATCCTCTGGTGCCCTTTGTCCTCTTTTCCCAGATGGAAGGAGAATAAAAGTCACCTTGCTAACTCATTGGGATCTGGCTTGCCATTTCTTCCGCAGGTCTATAAGCAGAAATGAAGATGGGTTTAGCATTAACCATACTTGGGACTAAACCTAGTTGTGTGGTCAGGGATGTAGCCAGAAGAAGGCTGCACAAGCTACGAAACTGCTTCCTCTATCATCCTCAATTTACCAGCTTTAATAACTGGAAACCAAAGTGTTGGAAATGTAAAACCAAATTGGTTTACTGATATGTTTTTTACCTTCCATCCTGGCAAGGACACCCAAGTTGTATTTCTTTGGGGCACTCACTTGCTGAGGCTGCATTAAGTCTACAGCTATGTTTGGAGAAAGGACAGCATGATACATTGATGTTATAAGTGGACAAGAGCAGCTATGACTGATGTGGCTCAGGTGGTAGGAACTGGTGTGTTGGGGTTCACAAGGCTTCTGGGTTTGGTTGTGTGAGTTATGTTGCTGTTGTGCTTAGTGGAAAATGGATGTGTTAGGGCAGGGAAGCAAGGGTAAAATAACTCAAAGTGCTGAATAGGTGGAAGACTGAAGTCAAGGGAAGGACAGAAGAGAGTTACCAGCTTTTAGATCTCTGAACTGAAAGGGGAGAGGTGTCATCCAAGAGTAACCAAGGAATGGTGGCAGAGGAGAAAAGGAGCCAGCAAGATGGAGAAGGCAAGCTGAAGAGCCCTACAGGAAAGCAGATGTGACCTTAAGCAACTGAAGGAAGGAGGCAGCTCTGTCACTCACAGTAAAGGAGCAAATTCAAGCGAAGGTAGAAAAAGAAAGGAAAGTTGGGAGGGCGATTTTGGCAATTGCAAGCAAATGCGTCCAAAGAGTAGAGTATCATGTCACTGTAGGAATGTGTAGCAGTTTTCTGGCTTTCAGTCATTTCCGTAGAGCCAGGCTCTGATGGGGACCTCAGAGCAGCAACTGGCAGTGAATTGCTCAGGAGAAGTGACAAGTTGTGCTTGTAATTTTTTCCTATCTAGGTGGAGGTTTTAGTGCTTTTGTGGTTTTTTGTTTTTTTAATTCCAGTCAGGGGGTTCTAGTTGAGTAGGATGATTTTGAAAGGCAAGATTCCTATTATCCCATACAGAAAGACTGAACTGCTAAAGTAGAGTGATGCTTGCTTTAAGTGGTGATAATTGTATGTTCTTTGCTGGCAGATACTACGTTTGTCTTGACCTTTTGTTCAAGTGCAAAGGCTAATGCTTTTGCAAGAGGGAAGAAGAGCTTGTTTGGAGCTGTAAGGACCAGACTAGATTGTGTCTTACTGTGCAGTGCAAACATACTCAAAAGAGTCTCTAACGATTTTTTTTGTTGGATAATGATAGTATGATCATAGAAGTTTAGCCATGCTACTCCCATGTCAGTGTTAATTTGTGAATAATTGCTAGAAGATCCTGGGATGAATGTGAAAGATCCTAGGATATCGTGTGAAAAGTGAGCTTTTGTTTGTTTGCCTTTAAAATAATTTTTCTCTGTTTAACATTTCTGTGCCTCTCTTAGTTGTGCCTGCTATTAAAATCTACCTGTTCCAGGAGGTCTGTTTAATTTTGTCCTTAGGAAATTCACCCCTAAGTGTTTGACACCTAGGGCTGGATTTGAGACTGTCACCTGTGTGGAGCTGTATGAGTTGCTTCAGGGAGACTTCCTGCCTGCGAGTCCCACTCTTCACTCTCTTTTTCCTTTGTCCCGCGTAGCTTTGCTCTGTTTACCTCCCACACATCCCTAGAAGGCCAAGCACGGCCTGCCTCCCCCACACCTCACACATATGCAATGAGAAGTATTTGTGCTTGCCAGCTTGTGTAGGTCTCTTTTCGTCATAGCTTGAGAACGTGTTCCTGCCCCATTTTATTTTTTCTCCTGTGTTCTGCAGCTTCAATGAACTTTTTTTTTTCTGTTGCTATGGTTACACTGCCTTTGATGAAATCAGCTAGGTCTTTCCCTTATAATTGGAGCCAATTCTTAGCCATACAGGGTTCTGGCAGTAGTCCCATCCAGCGTTAGTCTTCACATAAGTATTCTGTCCATATTTTTGGAGGTCTTTATTTGTGTCTTTCAGTTCCAGGAATGCTGTTACCCATATAACAAAAGCTCATAGTCATCTTGAAAATCAGATTTGGTCTTGCAGTATACAAATCTGGCATTCAAATTTGGGCCACAACTATTCCAGACCTTACAGTGATCCTTGCTGATTTTAATTTTGGCCATGAGTCAAAACTGACATGTGGTGTTGTTCCCTGGTCACTTTTTCCCTGTTCTTCTGAAACATTATTTTAGTGTCTTCTGGACTCCTACATACAGAGAATTTCAGAACACTGTATTTGCTTCCTCATGTTTTTAAGGAAGGAAATTCAACTCTTACTTGTCAACTGACACAGTGCCCAGGACTGTTGAGAGGCAACTGATGCTGTAAGGAAGGGACATCCTACTTTTATAAGCACATGGTGAAGTTTTATGCCTTGCCTTCTCTTTTCTCATCACAGAGCTTTGAAGTTGCTCTGGGGATGCACTGTAGGAAGAAGAATCTGGGAATACGAGGACCTCAAAGAATGGGTCTGAGCATCTGGGTCCCCAGGCAGCCAGCCTGACTTTTTCATATTATGGGCTTTAGTCATTGAAAGGTCACTTGAATTGTAGCAAACTACAGGCAGGAGGTCTGAGACCAGTGTGCTATATCCAGGCTGATCTAGGAGTAAAAGCCGTTGACTGGCAGGGAATTTTTAATGTTCCTATTTGTTCAATATGCAGGACTTGTGATCTCAAGCTCTGTCTAATCACTCAGTGCCAAGAAGAACTGGAAGAGGGTACTCTGAATCAAAGTGTCCCTGTTAGGTTGAATTATCTTTAGAAACAAAAGAGTTTGTTTCTTAAAATCCCAGACAAAAAAATGCACTTCTAAAAACTTTTGCCTAGCATAGAGCCCATAGGAGACAATAAATTTGCCCTTTTTCAGAGGGTTTGAATCTCAAACCAGTTGCATCCCAGCTTCACAGAGGAACTTAGATATTGATCTGTAACCAAATGTTGACTTGCCCTGTTTGTAATAATACTTGTTTAGGAGAAAAATACTTTTTTTTTTGCTTCTGTTCAGAAGTTCTATTGCAGAACAATTTGTAGGCTCTTCCCAGTGGACCAACTGTGTCCAGTTACACGTATGGTAAACTGATGTTCAGAAACTGGGTGTCCTTAAAGGATGAAATGTCTTGGTGAAACCTACAGTTTGTAGGAGATAAAGTTGTCATCCTTGTTAGTCAAGGTCTGCACACTGAAAAGTGAGTGGCAGATACAGTCATCACTGATTTCAGCTTTTGAGAATTGCAGCTTCTGTGTTCCCATTTTGTATACTTCCAGTTTAATTCTGAATTCTGCAGTAAATAGGAAGTTCCTCATGTATTCTGCTTTGCCTCCTGATGTGACATGCATGTGGTTATTCACAATTGTTTCCAGTCAATACTGTGATACTTTTGTTTTTCTTTAAGCAAGAGCTTTCAGTTTTAGTGGTTGGATGTTTGTCTTTAAGTGTAGATGAAGCAAGTCTTCATGATACTGAGAAGTACCCTTTTCAAAATAGATGCCATCTGGTTAAAGGGCTTTACAGTAGCCACACAGAGAATAAATAATTGTTTTAGTGTTTCTCAGTTTGTATTTGTCTTGCTTATTACATTGCACAAATCACGTATCTTGTTAAGCAAACAAAGCAATTTAGTGATTGTCATAAATCAGGCTGCTGTCAATAAAAGCAACATCCTTAAAAGCCACAGCTGTAAGACTTTCTCCATGGAATTTGCTTTCTAATGCCAGCTTTAAAATACTTTAATTGTGACTTGTTGCTGCAGTGATCCTGTTCTTCCTCTTTCAGAATGAGAAGACTTTGGGGCATTCTATGAGCCGTTCCAGTAACATCTCAAAGGTATGTTCTTCTATATAACTCAGTTTTTTATAAACTTGGGGATACTGGGACTTCTTTAATTTCAAAACTGAGGTAATATATGTGATAATGCAACCAGTAGAAGATGCTTTTTATGCCTGTCTGTCATTGATAGTCACTCCTGAAACATGAGAACTCTGGTGTTTTGCAGACTCTCTACAGGTCAAATGAAATGGAAGCTACAGTAGGTTTTCTCTTTCACACTGTCAGCCTCCTTAGCTTAGTAGGAGCAAGATAGATGACAGATGCCTGAGATGTTATCTTGGAGGGAAAATGGCTCCAAAAACATCACCCAAGTATGTTGTTTTACAAAGTAAAGTTACCTAAGGTATGTATAGCGATGCATCCCATAATATGTATAGGATATGTGGTTAAACTTTATTTTATTGTTACTTCAATACTGAATTGTTTTTAGCACAATTTAGCTGTAAGCCTTACAAGTTTTTGCTTACATAAGCGAAATTGCAAATTCATTGTAGATTCATGGATGCAAGGCTGTGCTGGTTGACCAGTATTTCTCAGGGGTACGTAAGCTTTGACCCTTGTTGCACAGTTTATGTCACTGATTGTAGTGACTTTTAATGAAAGACTGAGTCATTATGGTTGTGACAAGCTTAGGTCCCTTTATTCTGGGTATTTCTGGATCTAATGAGGTGTTGGCGACTATCCTCCAGCACTTAATTTGTGGTTTATATGGCCACAGACAGCTTTTCACTTTGGAGCTGAAAGACAGGATTACTGGGTGCCCTAAACAATGAGCAGGGCAAATATCCAGTGCAGAAGGTATTGACCAAGTTGAAGATGTTGTTATCATGAATTGATGAGGAATTGTGTTTTTCATTTGACATCGGAAAATGTACATTCACATAAAAGGTTTTGAAATAAATCCTGTGTGAGTATAACTTCTCATCTGAGGTTTTCTAAAACGGGACTGTGCCTGTTCCTTCTTACCCTGGCTCTTACCTTCTTAGGGATCCTTAATTGAATGCTCATTATTTGTTCAGCAGAGATTGTAGTTTTGCCATGAAGTGTCATCATACTTTTCCCAGAGTGTCTGAAATCATATGAATCTGCACATTTCATTCTTAATTCATCAAGAACTGATGGTGTTGCAGTGCAGGGGAAGGACCTTGTACTCTGGCAAAGCTCTCCCTGGGAGTGCTGGCAAGTGAGACATCAATATTTACATTCATCGTGAAGCACTGAAGCGTTCAGCATGATTGCTGTGTGTTGCAAAAGCTAAAGTTCTCAAGGGGATCAAAAGTCAGCTTTGCCAGTTTAATGTTTTTTGGTTGCAAATAAGCTTCCCAGAGGTGTTGATGTTCTTAGTGCTCCTATATCACCTTTGTGTCTGATCCATTCCGTGTACCTGTTCCACTCAGGAGGTAAGTTCAAACAAAGGCAGAGGGTGGAAGTCCCCTCAGTGAAATCAGTCTCCTGATTTGCCTTCTCCATCTGAATGTTGCCTTGTGCATCCCGGCAGTTACAGTGCTAAGCTGCAACAATTATTTCGTGGTTTACAGGTGGTTTGGCTGTTGCAAGTAATTTGTATGACAAATCAGGAAAGATTATAGTAGCAGGATGCTGCATGGAAGCTTAAGTACATGGAAATTTTTTCTTCAGTTCTGAGCTTTAATAGGAAAGTGCCCCTTTTTCTTTATTGTTTAGAGTAGCATAACAACCCGGCCAGTAAGGCAGATTGAATACATGCAAAGAAATAAGTATGGAAATGCTTGGCTGCCTGTAGAGCCTTTCTAAAATTTACACAACTTGTTGACACTACACCATTTTAAGAGGAGTTTTTTAACCAAAAATGAGTTAAATCAATTAGGTGCTGCATTTCCAGATATGTTGGTGTGCGTGTTTCTGTGTACAGAAATAATGATCATGCTTCCTGCAAATTATTGTTTCAGCCATTGTTTTTCCACGCAAATCTATCTTATGGCACAGCAACCTAGCAAAGCTGCTACAAATGCTTGGCACTGACACTTGATTCAAAGCTCTTCTGGTGCCGATGTGTCATTATGAACCTGCTGTGATTATTACTGTGTATATTTTCCACTGCTCTCAGTTTCACAGTGCAATTTGAGTCAAAAAGGTTGAGTCAGAACTCATCCTTTAGCCAAGAGGGGATGCAGTGTTGCTTGATGTGACTGAGGAAAGCAATGCCCTAGGGATAGAAGTGATCAAGGAGTGAGGCAGACAGATGGTGTCATTGAAAACGAAATCAGTTGGTAGAGGTAGCAGGACCTCTCCGAATATAGACTCCCAGTGTCAGGGCCAGGTGGAGCTGTCGCTGGGGAGAATGGGGCAAAAAGGCAGTTCTCCAAGAAGCAAATGGCACGAGAGGCAGTAGACATGCTAGTACATGTGGCCAGGCCAAGAAAAAGCAATCACCTGGATACTTGGCTAGGAAAGGAGGCCAGAAACAGCAGAAAAGGAACAGAGAGTAAGATGTAGGAGGATCTTCATATGGTGCTGTTAGGTTTTGTGCAGTATGTTGCACGCTGGGGGATGTGGCGTTCCTCCAGGGCCTTTGCTTTTTTTGGTGTATATACTTCAAACAGGCCTTTTAAATCTGCTCTACGTGAATCGTTTGAATTTCTGGAATCATATAAGTTTGTTTTGAAATTAAAAAAATATTGTTGAAGGTGGCTTGAATTATTTAGTCAGGAGATTTAAACACATCCTGATTCCAACTTGCCCTGTTCAAGCATAGTGATGATGATTGAAAAAGCCCCGACTGTCACAGGGGAATACAGCCCAGATCCACATCTCAGCTGTTTACCGCGAGCCAGCATTTTTGCCAAGAAACCACTGATTGCTGCAAAATGTCTTCATCATACAAGCCACACAGAGAAATAATTAAACTTTACAGAAGCTTTGTCCTCTAAATATGGAAGAAATTGGCCCTAAACCACAGCTAGTCACTGGGAGCACCTAAAAAAGGGATTTTCATAGTAGTGGTAATTCATGTCCTCTGCTTATAGATAAGGAATTGTGCTTACAAGATGAAATGAGATTACTAACAAAGCTGGTTCATAAACAGTTATCCTCAAATTAGTGATATTGTTTGGCTTCAAAGTGTCTGATATATTCTGAAACTGATAATATGAAGTATGGAAATATCTTCAGGTCATCTGTGTGCTCTTCCTGTCATATGATTGCTCTGACTTTAGTGTAATGGGAAAGCACTTTGTAGTCTTACTTTCATGGCCCTCTAAGGAAAATGCTAATACTAGGATCACAGCAAAGGAATCAAAAGTGTACTCCTTAAAAAATGTAAATGCTTTGTATTTTTCTGAAGGCCTGCTGTATAGTTTTATCTTTTGAGCAGAAGCACACTGTAAAGTATGAGATTATTCTTAGGCTGAATAGCAGTGAGTGCAGACAAGAAGTGGTAGCCTAAGCTTACTATGAAATTTAAAATCCATTTAGGCTGTTCATCAGCTTGGAACAGATTTAGAGAAGCATATGAATACACACGTCCGCTGTTGCCTGAAGCTGTGATGGATTCAGTGAGCATTTGTCCATAGAAAAGCAGTCCAGGTTTTTCAGTTGCAGAGCTTAGCTATCCTGTAGTCTATCAGATGGCCAAGGCTTACAGAAGAAAGCTGCTGCTCAGATGTGTTCTCTTCAAGTACGTGAGCCTGGAGGTATGAAAAGAGAAGTTGCTTAAAAAAAAATTTTAAAAGGCCTTCTACTGAGCTATTGGGGAAAAGAAACGACAGAAAAAGTTGAGTAGTGTGAAGATAAAGGTATACTCTTTTCCCCAAGCATAACAACAAGTAATCTCATGCTGGGGCACGGTACAGTCGTGTTCTTAAGGAGTGTGATAGCCTCCTTGGACTATGATAAATCCTCTCTCCTGGGACTGGATTCTTACTTCATATACATCTAAGGGCCCCCCCATAAAGGAAGGATTTACAGGAGGTTCGTTTCCTCTTTTGATCCCTCAGTTCATTCAAGGCTTTTTGAGGAAGATTTTAGAGACAAAGCGATATATATATGTATGTATGTATGTATGTATGTATTTATTTATTTATTTATTTATTTATTTATTCTTTTCTCTGCATAACCTGTGCAGTTCTTAGTGGGTTTAGTCAATATTAATCCTGTGCTATAGGCAAGTTTTATTATGCTTGGGGAATTTTTGAAGGGCTAGATAGGCTTATTTCTCTAGTGTCTTCAGCTCTGGAATCTCTAGAGAAAGTTCCTCCCAGAATCCTCCTTTTGTTTTCTTTAGGAAGAACAAAGGAAAGCTGAATTCATCTTTGCTCGCTGTTGCTGGATGTAATTTTAATTATAGTTATATACATTATATAAAGTATGGAAGTTTTTCCAGCAGCTGACTACTGGTTCCTATCAATTGTTGCCAAAATTACGCAACGGAGTTGATAATCCTGAAATTTTGAGGTGCCTGTTTCCAGTAACTTCCCCCCCTCATTTTTTGTCCACTCACCATTCTAATAATTCATCTTATCCCCCTTGATCTTAATATGCACTGGAAGTTAAAATGGCATGAGTGTGGTAGGGAGAACTTACTCGAGAAGATCAAACATTGGTGATGCTTGATGCTGCCATGTTGGTATTTAGTATGAGCTTTCAGAACCAGCCTGTCAGCAGGGCTGTCTGCCCATCACAGCATCCAGTCTGTCCATAGGAGGCCTGTTCTGTCTCTGTCAAGTGTCAGGTTAGTACAGCCAGCTCAGCTGTTTGGTCACATTGCAGTGCTGCCTCGGTGTGCTGGTTCAGTAGGAGGCCTCCCTTCTCATGTGTGCCATGAAACAACTGTATCTGTTCCACAGACGAACTTCGGAGACTGTAAAACTGCAATGCACTTCAGCAAGAGCCATCAGCCAACATGCACATGGAATACAGCTCTTGCTGAAAGCATGAAAACACAAACAAACGTGTTGCAGTCCCGGTGGATTTGTTCTTCAGTGACTTGAGAGAAATGATGGATGTGTCCCTTGAGTTTAATCAAGACCTCCCTGCCTGCCTGCAGCCCAATCTCAGGACTTTGCAGCACAGCAGGCAGAACTGAATTTTACTACTGTGGATGAGACAGGGCAGGGGCTGCCTTTTCCAGAGGGAGGGGAGGTGAATGGGGGCAGTGGTGGCTTAGAGATAGTCAGATTCCTTGGGTCTCTTCATAGTTGTCCTTTCCCTAGTTCAACAGTAGCCAGGTGAGCAATGGAACACCTTGGTACCCTTTTTCACAAGGCCCCCATCACCATTGTTTTCTTTCCTAGATCACTGTCTATACCTAGATCCTGTCAAACAAACAGGTATGGGGTAATTGGTCTTGGTTTCTCTAAGTGTAAACCAAGGAAGGAGCAGGGCTTGGAGCTTTCACTGCCTCTGGAGATGTAGCATGCAAGATAAGTACCTGTCATGTCCATGTTTAGCAGCAGCTTTGCTGACTCTTTGCCCAAAGGAGAAGTGTGCCGTATTATTAAATGTGCATAATGCCTAGTTCCAACTCCTTAGCTGAGACTTTTAGATGTTTTGGTAGCACAAAGAGTGGGGTCATAGTATTGTTCCTATTCATGTGGCACCTAGAAATTACAAAGTCTACAGGTATGGGGAAAGACCTTTCTTTGCTTCCATTAGACTTCCCGTGACTTAAGGAATTCTGCTGGAGTTGTTTCTGATTTTTTTACCACTTTTAGAATGTGACAAGCTCTGTTCTTTAAGATGAGACAAAATTGCTAGTACTGAAGTGCAGCAGCCCGGAGTGGGACAACAGCAGCTATATCCGAAAGTGCCATCTCAGATAAGCAGGTTATCTTGAAATATTCCCAGGCCATTGGCATGTTCGCTATGGCTCACTTCAGAGATGACCTTATTTTCTTAGGCAGGGTGAATTTTTTGATTTTTGGTGTACAGCACGTAATCACAAGTACGTAGTCTTAGCTGAATTCTCTCACCAGCAGATAACACTGTTCACGAAATGGGGCAAAATGAGAATAACAAGCTATGGCAGCACATATATACATGTGTACATGTTATATGTTTGCGTGCATACACACACACATATATATATATAATGTATATGTTCCTGCTGGCAACCCTCCAGAGAGCTGTAGGCCTCCAGAAATCCTTGGCTTCAGAATTGTTATGATTGTCCAAACACCAGTGCAGAAGGCCATGCTGTGACCTCACTGAATTGCATTAGATGGGAATGTCAATATACACAATTAACTATCTATTGACCTTTAGTCCTGAGCTATTTTAGGCAACCAGTCATGCTGTACAAAGTAACTCACTAGCACATAGCTCTAAGGTTTGTCATGGGAGGTAATACTCCTCCATGTGAAGGGCATGAAAGTCCACAGAGATTCAGCAAGGGGTTATAGGGTTAGAAGAGTCAAATTCAGGGTCTCAGGGCTTAGGCTGTATGTCACATATGAGCACGGCAAAAACCTCCTATGAGGAGTGTTTTAAAACCTACTGCCACTGTTACCATTATCAGTAGCCAGTTGGGACAAAGGTGCTGCTATTTGAGAAGCTGCTGCTGGGGCAGTAGGAGTGGTGTGTGTGCCAGAAGCTACAGAGTGGAGAGGGCTTTGATTGCTTATTTTCTCAGCCTTTTCAGAGCCGAGCCCTATGTGGGAGCAACATCACAGCTCCAAGCTAGCTGGATCCACCTCATTGTTTCATTCACACATCACCGCCTTGTCTTTGACCTGTTCTGCCCCAAGGCTGCCCCTGTTTCTTCTTTTCTGTGAAGGGAAGTGAGTGGCATTAAAACAGTGCTTAGTTTTACGTTACCTCACTATCCTGTACTGAGTCGCAGCACAGCTGTGCAAATGTTTCATGAGCAAAAAGCATGGGATGAAAGAAGAACAGACTGACTGGAGGGCTGCTTTTGGTGGTAGTCACAGCTTGCATTAGGTTAAACCAAGGGTGGGGCATAGCTTTCTCCAATGTTTATTGTTCCTCTTTGTGTTGCTGGTCCAAGTGTGTTAATTTCTGTTCACATTTTGGTTGCATTATGCATGAAAGTGGAGAAAAGAACTTCTGTTCTGAAGCAAAGAGATAGAGGGGAAAGGAAATGTGCCTCACATATAGGGTTTGGAAAGCCATTCTGGACGGTGCTGTCATCTAGAAACAGAATAATAAGCCTAAAACACAAATGAAATTCCAGTTTCTTGTTTGTCCCAGCCTTTTGATTTCCCAAGTGGCAAGATTTTGGCACTGTCTTGGTACCAGACAATTGGATCATGAAACTGGTAACATGATTTGGAAGGAAAATTTTGACTTATTGAATCTAGTCATCTGCTATTAGACTGTCAGATCATATATTCTGCTGTCTTTTTATTTGAAAACAAGGAGTTCAGAGATTGGATCCATTCTAAGCAGGTTACTTTCTGTGATTTGATCATAACATAAAACCTGAGACAGATTTATAAATTGATTTGTGACTTCAGTTCCAACAGTATATGGCTCTGTTTCCATGGCAGAATGCAACATACTGGTTTAATATTTTTAGAAGATTGCTAAATACGTCTTTTTAACTGATTCATTATTTAAGTTTTATTAAATATGCATAATGAAACATTATCAGCAGATTGTAGTGTCATGTCTTTCACTATATTGTCAGACTTCCAGTAAAAAAAAAGTAATTGCTGCACAACTCTTTAAAATACAGGATTTGAAGTCAGAGAAGTATCTGCTTTCAGGAGAGGTTAAGCATCAAACAGACCAAATTTCCACGTAATACATGAATTCACCTCATTGTGTGATCAGGGTCCTATATTATTAGCACGTGCAAATGGTGTAAAATGTCAAGAATCATAGTTCCCAGAACAAAGACAATAATTGATCTTTGTCTTTAATTTGTTTTGTCACAGTCATAACATAGTTCAGTTTGCTTCTGGTCCAAGATTATTCTCTTGGATTTTATTCTATACATATACTTAGCTGGAGAAGAAGGGAAATAAGTTACAACGTCTTAGTAAGGGTCAAGAGGTGTCTGTTGAGTCTTGCCTTCAATTTTTGCACACCCAGCTGTAAATGGATGATACCTATTTTTTCAGTCTTGGTGGACCTGTGGCATCCAATGTTAGGGCAGGTACATTGGTGTCTGTAGTGCTGTTGACTGAAGAAATAAAACCTCTACAGAATTCTGTGACATGGAAGATCATGGTTGTATCTCTATTTATTAACTAGCATGTTTATCCTCATATCTTCCCTCACAAAGAAATAAGAGTATAACGTGTGACAAGGAGCCTTGCTTTTGCTATGGGTGTATAAAAGCCTGCCTTCTTTAAATACACAATAAAGGCTTTTAATGAATTAAGTATAAAATTGAAGAGTATCAATTAGGTACAGATACAGTCTGTGTGTTGCACCATGACCAGAGATCATCAAAGCAGTGATGACTGAGCTAGCTCTGGTGTCTGAAGCTGAAGCAGAGAGCTGGACACAGTGTGCTTCTGTGGCAACACCCAAGGTCTCCCCTGGTCTGGCTTTGTGCACTTGCCTGGCCCAGATCTCTGCTCTCTGGGCTGGTTTCTGTGCTGCCTAGTGTGGTGATGACACTTCTGTTGTTCTGCTGATTGCATTGTTCCTTCCTGGGTTTCAAGCTTTGCTTTGGAGGTCAAAAGAGCTGTAAACCTTCACTGAATTTTGAAATGCAAGCACTGCTTTGCAGTGGTGGATGAGCAGCACAGCCTGTGCACTAGCTATGGAACACGGGAGAACCAGGTTTAAAGATTCTCTGTTACAAGGTCTCCTCCTTGCCAAAACCTCTAGGAAGAGATGAGAAGTTTTTTGAAGTGAGGCACAGAATACAGTGGGAGAAAAGGTCTTTAAGATCCCATGGAGTCCCTGCTCTGAGATAATGCTCATTCTTATCATACTGATTTTAGAGGCTTGTCTATTAAGCTGAATTCTGAATTCTTCGGTTACTCTATTTCTCACTGTGCTCTTGTGACTTTCAAACATGAATGCTGCCACATCTCACCTCCAGGTAGATGGAAGACCCTGTTTGAGGAAGGGAAGGATGAAAGGCCTCACAAAGTACAAAAAGTACTTCAGGGAATGGTCAGGGTTGGCAATTGGTGCTCATGTGCATATGCTAGTACAGAATGTAAGTCCCCAAGTAGTGTTCGAGTTTGCCGAATTACTGTTAGTTCTGTCTTGTGAAGAAAACCCCAAGCCTCTAATCTCTTGTTATCATTATAAGAGGAAGGATTAGCTATTAGATGGTAGCTAAATTCCAGGTAGCCTATACACACACTTCCATCTAATTATTCTAATTACTATAGCATTGCTCATTTGCTGAGCTGTTGTTCTGTGCAACGTTTGACAGCTGGCAGGTTCCACTCCAGAGATATCTGCATATGACCTTGGGGTAAAATATTTCTGTTCTGATTCCTGCCTTTCCAAGGATGAAGCTGTGTGACCTCCCTTTCTCACATCCAACAGTAAAGCCACTTTCTTGCAACTAGCCTTTGAGTATCTCATGTAGAGGATATCTAACTCTGTGTGCTGTGTTTCACCCTGAAGGTGATTGCTGTGCATACTGACTCGTGACATCCAGTTCTTTTGTTTGTTTTAATTTCGCTGCAGGCTGGAAGTCCAACCTCTGTCTCTGCCCCTCATAGCTTCTCTCGGACTTCTGTTACACCATCCAACCAGGACATCTGCAGGTAAAGTGTGTCGTTTGCATGACTACAGCAAGACTCATGCAAGGTTCAAATTAAAGAAAAATAAAACTGAAAAAGCATGTTTACAGAGAAATAAGCAATGTGGGGTTCCCACACGAAGCATCCCATTTGTTTGACTCAACTGCTGTCTAACACTGCTTCGTTGAATCCTACTGACTGTTTGGCCCTGCTATGTTTGCCATTCCCACGCTAGCCGTAATTCTCATTTCTTCACTTTTAATTATATGTGTTCTCTTTTGTAATTGTTTTTTACTTTCTGTGCTTTTATTCCACTGTTCTGCATGCAGTTCCAGTGCAGTGTTTTCTGAGTGTTGTCATCACAGTCCAGTGCAGTCTGCTGTTGTCTTGAAAAATCCTCACTGCCAGAGCCCTCTGACACAAGGGGTCACTGTGACAGTAATCTGTCAGGACACGTTACATGCAACAAAGAGAAACTCCCGTGGGCAGGATCGGGGCCAGGCACTCAGGTCTGCAAAGAATGTAAAGCCCACTCGCACTCTGAAATTCTCCAAGTCTCTCAATGACGTGGACCAGAAGGCACAGAGCACCAGCGAGTGCTTTGACTATGTGGAGCGAACACGCTCAGAAGGCAAATTGACCCCGACTCAAGAGCAGTGCTTAAGGATTAACAAATTTCATCTTAAAGAGAGGAAACCGCTGAATCTCAGGCCTCTTTCTTTTAGCAATTCTAGGCACTGCTATATCCCTTCTCTTTCCAACTACTCGAGTGCATCTGGAGGAGCAGAGAACCACAGCGCTGTACATATCCCCTTGCTGGAGGACAAAGTGGACTATGACACCTCAAGGAGCAAAAAATTGTTGCGTTACCTTTTTTCCTTCTCCCACACCTCCAGCATCAGCAGCCTGCATAAATTTCATGAACTGGAGAGCTATTCCAGTCACTTCCAAGCTGAGAAATCCTCCAGCATGCTGGTGGAAAGCACGGACTTCTGCTCTGATGATATGGGAGACGATGACGTCTTTGAGGACAGCACCTCAGTGAGACTGAAAACAAAAGAGCAGCGGGCACCACTCTGTTCAGTTGAGAAGGACAGTGACCTTGACTGCCCTTCTCCCCTCTCAGAAAAGTTCCCCCCTCTCTCCCCTGTGTCCACATCGGGGGATACCTGCAGGTTGGTTTACTGGAGAACCACCTACCTTTGAACCCTCCCATGTGTGGTGGTGACTGTTCCACTTTCCCCTGCCTTTGTGCTGTTTCTGTTTCTTCTTTCACCCTGTCACCTTGCTATAATGTGTGATTTGAAGCATGCAGCCTTCTCTCTGCTGTCCTGCACCCCTCTGATGCACTTAACAAGGCTACTAAGTAAAATAATTTTCTTTGGAGTCAAATAAATTCTGTTAAAATTAATTTGTGTCAGATTTGGGGTTTTGATACGGTATTTTTCTCTTATCAGTGCCCAAGCTGGAAATATTATGATAGACTCAGCTATGTGTAATAAAGGCCAAGCTGAACTTGTCTTAGCTTTTAATGAGCAGTGTGTTGTCCTGACAGCAATGCTGGTTTTGCCAGAGGGCGGGAATCAGGAGGAAAACAGACTGCTTGAAAATTGCTTCTGAGGTCAGGTCGATATAGCTTAATTTTTTTTACCCTCAGTTTGTATCCTCACCATGCTTTTTTATTTGTAAAGTGCTTTCTGAGTGCCTTGGTCAAAAGGAGGATCTGAGTACTGGCTGTTTGTGATAGGCCTGTGTGATGTCCATAATATGAAGTCTAAAAAGTGTGGGTGTCTTTGTTCCAACCACAGAGGATCAACCATGTGCACAGATGGTGGGAATAGCAAGATCTGACTGTCTTCCTAATGACTTGTCTGCAGGTCTGCCCCATACCTCCAAAATGTCACTGAGGAGCAGGAGTCACCAAGTACAGGATAAAATGTCAAATCCTTCTACTTAGCATTTTACTATCCTAATCTTTCTCCTCCCTGACAGCATTTTCTAAAGCTGGCTTTGTTAGTACTTGCTAATGTTATTTGATTCCCCCCTCATTGCCACCAAAGTCTAGTTCTGTACTGGCTTGTCATCAACAAGATGCTGTTGTAATCCACCCACTTCTTCATTTCCACTTGCCAGCTATCAGCAAGGTTGCAAGAGGCAAGATGCTACACATCAGTAAGAGATTTCTGTAATAGATGGGTGGCAGCATGCCAGGATACACTTCACATATGCTTAGTAACTTGTATTCATTCCCTGAGCTCTCCGCCATCCCCCTTTCAGTCCATGACCTCTTCCACATGGTTAGAAGGACTTCACAATGCTTGATGCAACCCAAGGGTTGTGTATAAATTGAAGCTGGAAATCTAATGTCAGCAGTTGGTAGTAACACTACATTGGATGTCATTGCTGCTTGCACAGTTAGGCTGTTAAGAAATTGGGGAATTTTGCAGAGCTGATGCTTCCTTAGCAGCTCTTACAAAGTAAGCAAAACTATTAGTCCATTTAGAGTAGGTGTGTTTTGGGGTTCAGAGTCAGTGCTGTAGTTTAGCAGTGTTAATCTGTCTCTTAACAATTTGCACTGGAGTTAATCGCTTGTACAAAATTCAGGCTAAATTAACTGTTCATGATACTGGGGTGGGCTTCTTCACCATTGATTTGCAAATTTTGTTTTATCTTCTATTTCAGACCATAATACATGAGTAGCTGTACCTCTCTGTACATATTTTGTCTTGGAAAGTGCTGTCTGATCTGTTTAAATGCTATTTTCAGTTAAGTGCTATCGGTCTGGATGAAATGTTGTCATTTCTTGCTCTGTTTTTTTTTCTTTTGGGTATTGCATTTCTGTCAGGCTCTGTGTGTCTGCCTCATCTATTAGAAAGTAGCTGTCTAGTTAGCTGTGTCTGTGCTCAGTTATTTTGTTCCTGTGTATGTGTTTGCCCAGCAGTGGAGTTCTTTAGCTTTAGCTCCTTTATGTAACACATTCCTTTGATATATATGTCTCAGGATGCTCAGTGAACAGCCACATGTGATCACAGATACTACATGCCTCTTCATGTCCTTTCTGCTTCCTCTTCTCCTAATAAGCAGCTATGTTTCTGATTCAGGATATGTCACTGTGAAGGAGATGATGAGAGCCCTTTGATTACCCCTTGTCACTGTACGGGAAGTCTTCATTTTGTGCACCAAGCCTGCCTGCAGCAATGGATCAAGAGCTCAGACACGCGATGCTGTGAACTGTGCAAGTACGAGTTCATCATGGAGACAAAACTGAAGCCTTTGCGAAAGGTAAGCACAAGACCTGCTCCCCAAGGATATGCTTTATTAAAGCATAAGATCCACTCTGGAAAGAGGCTGTCCTTGCTCGTGAGCTTGCAGCACTCCTCATGTGTTTATTATGTTTTTGTGGCTCCTTAGTAAGTCTGGTCAGTTTTGTGTAGATACAAAAGGATTTAAATTAACACTCAGTCTGACAAATACAACATAAGTGGAATCCAGGTACTGTAGCTCAGCAGATCTCTGTGTAAACATACATACATACATACACACACCTGTGCATGCAGCACCTAATTTTTTTTCTTTACAGTCAGATTTTAGAGCACAAAAGTACTTGCAGTTATCCACATTTTTTTTTAATTTGGAGTCTTGTATTACTGTTACCTGCTTTAGCTTGTGACTCCAAGAGCCACATGGTTTTCAAGTTCTGTTGAAAATATGAGGATTTCGCATTAAACTTACTTTAAATCATACTTGCTGAGTCAAATTTAGTTAAAATTTTTAGCTTTCTTTTTTTTTAAAGGAACAAACTTACTTAGTGAAAATATTACATTGTAAGTAGAAGAAGGTTCTCCAGTGAACGTGTTTTATTTTTACCTTTTCTTAGGCTGTGAAAGACTAGGTTTTAGTGCTTCAGGTTGCTAGAACCTGTATTTTTGTTTTATAGAGAGGTACCATTCGTATATCTGATGACTTAAAGTATAAGTACTTAAGTGGTAGTTTTATTATAAAGCCACATTTGTGCTTAGTATCTTTTGTTGGTTCTTCCACATCCTTCGAGCTTTCAATTTCAGTTGTCCTTACCATCAAGATTCTGAGATGGAAGTCACTGCTATTCTTTGCACTGACAAATCTTGCCATATCTACCAAAGTGGAAGAGATTAATAGCAATATCCTCAGTCTGGAACTAGAATAAATGAGAAACATAAAGTCACTTGTGACAAGTCTAAATCATGTAGGGTGGGAATTGTGGACCGCAGCCACACGAAAACTGTTACGAGAACTTGTCCAATTCCTAAAAGTGACTCCTAACAGAAAAATTTTTTAGAGAGATGTACAGACTGCAAAGCTTACTGTGTCTTGTTGATAGGATGTCCTCTGCTTATGACTGTGATGGATCATTGCCTTCTAAGAACCACAGATTTTTCCTTGGTAGCCTGTGGCACAGAGTGTAGAACCTCTGATCTGCAATATTTGCCATCATAGACTCTTGTCTGTGGAGACAATGCTTTGCACAGCCCAGCTACAGGGCAACAAAAAATTACTTTAGAGAATCCAGAATAAGAGGAGTTCCTGTAGTTGTCAGTTGACTGCTGTTTTTTGTGTGCTCACTCTGCCTGAAGTGAGTGGGAAACATTTTATGAATATTTGTGCCCAGCGAGAAGAAACTGTTGGGCACCTTCAGAAACGAGTCACTCAGCATCATTAGTTATATCTGAACAGGTCATCTGTGGGAAACAGGCAAGATGCCAGAAGGTAGGGAACAGAGCCATAAATGGAAGGAGTTTACCTCTGAAATACATCTAAAGAGCCCTTTTAGAGGTTCAGCTGCAGCAAGAAGATGCCTCTGTATCTTCAACTCAGCCCTTATGGTGTCCTTTCAGTTAGGAGAAAACAGTCTGGAAATGGTGTTTATGAACAGGATGGGACAAATAATAGGTCTCGTGCTTGACTGAAGGGTAGAAATTCCATGGCACCTTAAGGTTGTTTTGCAGCATTGGGCTGCTCAAATACGAAGTTACTGAGGGAAGAGGGTGAGAAACAAAATGTCATGACTCAAATGAAGATGAGGGGAGACGACAGAGATGCTCCATTTTAAAATTTCAATTAAAAAAAGGACATTAAGTCTTAATTTTCTGCTGATTTTTTTTTTAAACAACACTCAGAAAATCCAGAACTGCTAACTATTTTAAGTGGGAAATGCCATATGCTGTGTCATCGGAATAATACAGCAGGGACCGACAGATTTGAGTTTCCTCTCTGGGCTAGTGCACAATTTGCAGAATATCTTCTCCTTTGCTTTGCAGCCATCTCTCTTGAAGAGGGGAGGTGGTTGTGAGTTGGTTTGGTGGCTCTGGGGCCAGCTCACAGGAGGTGCTGTCCAGTGGAGGAGCTTAAGCTATGGAACAGAAAAGAGAACAATAAATTAGTCAAAATGCAGGTCCTCAGGGCTCTGTAAAAGCATTTGCTAATTAATTTAAACTGGTTGCTTTTTGACAAGATAATTTGATTAATTTATACTTTGTGTCAAAAGGCAACACCTTTGTCTAGGTGCAAAAGCAATTTCCTGTTTAAAATACAATATGCAAAGGGAATATTTTGTCCATTCTTTTTCTGAGATTGAAAGAATAGATATTGCTTTCTTGTATGACATGAGTGTAGCATATCATTGTTGGAAGTATTCAATTCTTGTGCCATGTTGAGGTTTTGATGCCTACACAACTGGAAATGTGGCTTGGGCTAGCCAAAGAGATTGTTTGTTGAAAACACAGATAGGGTCACAAATCTCTCTCTCTCATGTTTGAAACATTCTTGTGTTTGTAGCAATGGAAGCAATAATTCAATATAATGGGTGATTTCAATCATACCATTCAGGTCCTCTCCCTCTTCCACATTATTCCTCCTTTTCAAAGTCGTTTTTTTTTTTTTGCAAATTATTTTAGGAGACATCAAATGCACCTCTCCATGCACAAGAGTTTATGTGCCCCAGCATATACTTTGTGAAAGTGTGAGAAAAGCCCATCATAACTCTGTTCCAAGCAGGTATGCTGAGGGATGCATATCTCACATGCAAAAACTGTCATCATATACATAGAGGGAATTGAAAAAAAAAGAAATAAAATTTAGAAACATAACTCCTGTCTCAGATATGTCTTGAATATTAGAAACATCTATAATAATTGTCTAGTTTCTTTCTATCTTTCCTAAATGACAGTGACTTAATTTTGTGGTTTCATTTTGGACTATATAAGCAATATTGATAGATGCAGGTCTGAGGATTTTAATTTGCTGTGTCCTCTCACTTCAAAAGCTGTCAGCCTAGTTCTACTCTATATTCTTATGGCATATGTATTTAAGTGCACTTGAAACACTGTAAATAAACTACAAGTGTCACTGCTTTAAGTGGTGTTAAATAGATATGAAGATTGAGTGAAACCCCCAGAGGAGGAGGTGAGAGCTAAACAGCCTTGACTGTGTGCTGAGGGATTCTGGGGGCTCACCATGAGGTGTCTTACATGCACTGATCAAATGGATCCTGCCCCGCTTTTATTGCAGTGTTTTATTGAGTGCCTCCCTGAGGCACTCACCATGGGCACCCTTTCCCACGCACCATGCTCAGCTGTGATTGTGGGTACCTGCTGTGAAGTGGGAAACACAGGGAGGAGCAGCATTGCTTGCACTGCACAAGGTCTTGTGAGGGTCCGTCTGTGCTGGAGCTGCCCCCGTGAGTAAGCAGTGTGTGATAACATTGTGCTGAGGCTGCAGGTGGGAGCTGAGCACTGGGGGTCTCCTCTGGCACAGGGTGACTCCCACAGCAGGGTAAGCTGCTGGTCATCATATATGAGCTGTGGCCAGACCATTAATGCCATATGACTTTTAAAATCCTTGTTATGAGGAAAATGGTCTCCTGCCTGGTTTTGTTCTTATTGATGTTCTCTTTTCATACTCTCTAGTAACTACAATAAACCCCTAATCTCTTGCTCTGATTCCGTGTTTCCTGCCAGTGGGAGAAGCTGCAGATGACAGCCAGCGAGAGGAGGAAGATCATGTGCTCTGTAACATTCCATATCATTGCCATCACCTGCGTTGTGTGGTCTCTCTACGTCCTGATAGACAGGACTGCTGAGGAGATTAAACAGGGACAAACTACTGGTATGTTACTTGGCTTCTGATCCCACTTATTCTTTAGGAATAATTAATCATTCTGAGTGCAAAGAGGATGCAGAAAATAAGTGTGCTGGTATTGTTTATACTTAAACTAGTCAGCTTTATCCTGAGGTTGGGTTGGTTTAAAAGCACAATTCTAAAAGTGAATTGATTATAACACTGTGAATTAATCTCTGTGTGTGCTTTTTAAATCTATTTCCGGTCAATTTAGTTTGCACTTGTGAAATGCATAGATATGAGAACTAATCCACTGTAGCCAGACACAAAGTTGCACTGCCTTAGCAAATTTGAGTTTGAATTGGAACACTTACTGAGCAGATAAGGACCTAAGCATTTGTTTGCTGCTGCTTCTGGGAAGAACCAGAATGGTTTTAAAAAAGAGAAGTAGTAAGCGGAACCTAAATCCTAATCTTTGAGGTAAATCAACAGGGTTTTATTTCTACTCAGTCATCTGTGAGGTGGGTTAGCACAGGTTTCCAGTGAAAGCCATGTTGGACTGGAGAAATTTTTATGAGTGATTGTGCCTGAAGCAGAAATAATTCAGGTTGGTTCTTAGGACTCTAGTTTGTGCAACTGAGATGAGGTGCACTGCAGTTCATGTATTGCTTGCCACCCCACTGCACAGATGTCTTAACTTCTTGAATAGTAGGTTTTCTTTAGTATGTCAGCAGTAAACTTACCAGACTAAAATGTGTTTACCTGGGTATGCAGGACTGCAGATTTGAAGCTGTCACAGAATTGTTTCTCAGGTAGCTGAGCTGTGCCTGAAGGTGGAGATAGAAGGGACATGGTATCTACCAAGGCTGGGAGCTGTTAGAAGGCAAGCTATCCTTGCTTAGAGAATGCTGCATGCCAATGAGACATGCAGGTGGAAAATGTTTTGTTAGTGATTGAACAGAGCAATAAGAAATCTGCAAATCCACAGAGCATCTCCAGGTTATTTTAACAAGTAAATATATTAAACAAGCATAAATAAGAGGAATATTGTGGCTATTTAGTACATGTTGTAGTGCCTCCTTTCCTCTCTTCATTTGGATTCTAAGTCTGTGGAGTGCTATAATGTGCTAGGGTGTGTGGGGTCTGTGTGTGGATATACTTGTCCACACAGGGGCAAGCATATACTGTCACTGCCTATAGGTGGCATCAGATAGTTCACCTGTAAGTCAGAGGCTCCGGCATTAATCACGGTTGGAATCTAATCAGTAGTAAGGCTGCAGTGCCTTTTGTATTTTGGGACTAAAATATTTTTGTTCTTCCATGCTTCCATGCATTTCCAAAACAACGCTGGCCTGTATCTTGGTTAAAACTTTAAAGAGTTGGAAGGACATTTTAGTCTCTGAAAAACCTGATAGTGGGTGATTCAGCATGGTTTCGTATCCATCATGATGGTGCTTATCTTTAAAGAGAAAAGAGACGGGATGGCTACAAGACCTATGTTCAGACACAAGTTATTGGACCTGTTACAGATAAAATTGTCTGGTCTCCATAACAAACATGTCAAGCTATTATGGTAAAAATTATTCTGTCTTCATATACTGTGTGATCACAGAGTGGCACAGACTTGTTGGGTCACTGAATTGAGTCTCCTGCTGTGAGGAGGAAAGCATGCCACAGAATTCCTTTCATAATTTGATCCAGTTTTTGTTTGAAAACAAGTGTAAAAGGACCTAAACATATTCCTGGTGATTGTCTTGACTCTGTGATGGGGCTGCACAATGGCTCAGACACAGAAAATGAATTGGTTTAGTTTTTCCTCTGGTGGGGAAGAATAAGTATGATATGTGAAGTAGAGGTTTATGTGTTTTTGACTCGAGGGGCAGGGGGGAAGAAGGCCAAGCAAGAAAAATGGCAAAATCAGAACAGTTTGTATGACCTAAACTCTTCCTTACAGGACATTTTTGAGATATCCAAATGTAGTATAGCTCCTTTTTTCAATTCTTTGTTTTTATTTTCTTTCTTCCAGGGATTCTAGAGTGGCCATTTTGGACTAAACTGGTAGTTGTGGCTATTGGTTTCACTGGAGGACTTCTGTTCATGTATGTACAATGCAAAGTGTATGTACAGCTGTGGAAGAGACTTAAAGCTTATAACCGAGTAATATATGTACAAAACTGCCCAGAAACTAGCAAAAAGAGTATTTTTGAAAAACCTGCACTAATGGAGCCAAACTTTGAAAGCAAAGAAACGTTTGGAGTTCATCATTCAGACACAAACTCTTCACGTTACACGGAGCCAGAAGACTGTGCTGCGGAAATCGTTCATGTCTGATTGCTGGGTGGGAGGGGTGTTTCTGTATGTCCTTGAAGATTTGAATATCATTGTTTACTGCAAACTGCTCTACCTTTTTAAAATTGGCTAACAGCTGAGGGCTGGCAGATGAATTTTTTTACATTTGTTTTTTTGTCGGAGTTTTTTTAAATCCCTTAGGCATATCTGTCAATGTCATCATGGTTGCATACCTCTCAACATTTTGTGTCTTGTACTGGCTGATCAAAGAGCCCCAGGATATTGGGTAGAATGAGCCTTGGGTTTGGTATCAAGCAAGCCACGAGCTGTCATCAACGTCATGGGGCCTGTTACTTTAGAAGATGACTCTGAATCTGGAGTATGTGTAGAGTGGGATTGGTGGTTGATTTTTCTTTTTGTTCCTTATGCATGATGGAGAAGGTTGTCCCAGACGCTGAGGGAAATGAAAGAGCTGGAGTCTAATCTGCCACTAACACTGCCACTAACATTTTGTCTTAGGCAGCAGGTGTAAAATTTTGCTTTACATATTGTGATGAGACTTACAAAGCATATAGCACTTTTAAAAATCTTTATTTTGTAATATGTATGTCAAATGAGAATGAAACTTGAAAGAATGTGTCATTTTCGAAACATTTCTTCATTCTTTACCCCATCTGTTCTTCTGGAACATAAACCTTTTGCCTTATAAAAAAAAAAAATTTAAAAATTCCAGCCTGAGATTTCCAACACATGCCCACATAATCTTACTAAACACTAAAAAACTCTGCCTCTTTGGGTTTCCTTTGAGGAGCAATTTTCTTCAAAGGATCTTGCACTTGTGACTTGTGTGTGGGGAGTAGTGGATGTGTACAGTGTTCATTTTCAATACATAATGCTTTCAGTGCTCTGTTTTGGGGATTGGTTTTGCTTTTTTTTTCCCAACAAGTCAGACCATCAATACACCTGCTCATATATACTTAATGTGACTTTCATTCCAAACCATTGGCAAAGGGTTTATTGCTATATTGATAAAAATGTGAGCTGCTAAGGAAAAAATTTTAGTCAATACAGCTGAAACTGGTTTTCCTTCTTCAGTACTGTGTCATGTGTGAAGTACCCAAAAATTTGGTACTGTCAGGAGAGATACTGAAATCAAAGTTTAAGAAGTAAATATTACATTAAGTGGATGAGTTTAAAAATACCTGCCTGCTTTTGCTCCTGATACGATGCGGGATGTGGTCAGAGAATAGTTTTGTGTGTGCTTTAGAATTTGAGACTGGCTTTTTAATCAGTCAGCCTTCATGCAAAGAGAGGGTCACCTTTAAAATCTGTTTGCAGGGCTTTAGACAGAGTTGCCCAAAGCCTGGGGTGTCTGCTGTTGATTTGTTTGTCCAGTCTGTTTCACTGTACCACTGTCCAGCCTCAAGCCCTCGTTTAACCAGAGTCTCAGTGTGACTGGAGCAGAAACGATGCCCCACAAAAAGTCAGCACACAAAGCCTCCGTATTTGAAAGCTGACTTTTTCTGCCTGAGACCTATCTAAATCTCTAAAGTCAATGATGATAATCTGGTTCATTTTATAGGAGTTGCCTGGACTTCTCAGGTAAAAGTTTTTGTTTACTTGTTGAGATCCTGAACTAAATTCCGAGCTTGTTCAAGTTTCATTTAGTATTTTTCAAGTACAACATTGGGTACATTGTCTTCATAGTAAAAGTAGTTGCTTTAAGACTTCTCAAAGAATAACAATAAGAGATCAGTGATCTTTTTACATGTAAAATAATTTATTCTGAATCAATATTTTGATAGAAGGCAGAGAAAGGACTATGGTAAGAGAGCACACAACATGGGTTTCTAAGAGCTGTTAAAGTGTTGTGTGTGTACATGTGCCTCTGTCACTTCATGCTTGAATCTTACTGCCTGTGATCTTCATGAACAACAAGGTACCTTGTTCTTGAGATGTATTAAAATATCCAGGCCTCTGGGCAATCCTAGTAAAGCTGCACTGGCATGGGTCTGTGTACTGTACTAGGTGTCAGGATGTCCCGTGGTTAAGTGGTACAGGCAGACAAACCCTGCATACCCTGCTATTACAGGGGTAGCAGTCTTCATGACCATACATATTCTGTTTGTTGCCTGTGCCTGCCATAATTTAAAGTGCAATTACTCAGGCCCTTTCCTGAACTCTGCTGAGTGTGATCCTCTTCTATTATGAGAACCCAGAAAATACACTGTCTTGTTTTGTTTTCTGTTTTGTTCTGTGAAAGATTCACTACCTAAACTCAGGTGGGTTAAATATCAGGTCTTGCACACCTTCATCATGTTCTTCTGAAATGCCCAAGCGCAAAAGGTTTGCATGTCTGCGAGATGCTCACGTTACAGCTGCAAGATGCACAGAAGCAGCTGCCGACTGACGCTGTGCGCATTCTCATCTGATCTGTGGCCAGTAGGGGAAATGAAGATGGACAAGTTTTGGTTTGAAACCTGGTTGTTCTTCAGCTCACACCTGAGAGGCACTGGTATGCGAGTGATGTTCTGACAAGTGCTGATATCATACTGTAACTCACTGGTCCTGTTTCTGTCACTGTTGTACATCATTCTTGGTGAAACATTGTGAAATCCCATTTGGTGTTTTGGAAGCTCCATGTGAAACATGCCTGGTAGTGTGCAGTGTATTTGGAGTACTGAAGGTTTTTGCTGTGCCCCTGCATATCTTAACTTGGAAAGAAAAACCATCTCCAGCAAAATCATCTGGGGAAAAATATTTGTGAATCAAAGTGTTTTAGCCAGTGTTGCTGCTAACCATTCCCTCTCCCAGCAGGTCTTTTCTGAAAGAAAATTAAGGCCTAATATTTAAACTCTTTATACTGCTTAGGAATGCTCGTACCAGGAAAGGCTGCAGAAGAGATCCATCTGTTGAGGGGTTCATTTGTGCTGGTCACACTTCTCATGCTGATTCTTGCTTGGTGTTCTGGAGCTGCAGTTCTCTGCTTCTGCATAGTGCCATCAAATGTTTGAGAAGGCTGAATGGTGCTTTTTACTTCTTTCTCCTCAAGAAGATACTGTTGACTTTTTTTCAGCTTCCAGCTGTGAGGCACTGATGCTAGCTCAGGTGAGCTCTGTCCTTCCTGCCCAGGTGTCAGTAAGAGGAACAACAATCCCCTGTCAGATCAGGCTTTCCAATACTTACTTCCGTCACTTTCTAAGTGACTGAAATGGAAATCTGGTTCTTTGGCCAAAGTTAGTTTGGTTTACTTTGGGACTTTTCTGAGCCCAGAATTTAAGAAAGAGGGAATATAGGCTTAATACCATCTACCACAATTCCTTCCCTAGATTGCCAGAGCCTTTTCTAATATGGCCACTGCCCTAGACATCTGACCAAGCTCCCATTCTGTTGACATAATTCTTGTCCAGAAAAGCACCATTTCCTTGGGTCAAGGAAATCTCTCCAGTGTGTCACATTTGATCTCTTTGTCAGGTTATGAACATGCATTATGTTAGAAATACAGGTGTGTACTGCAGAAGGTTGATCCCATTTGAGAGATCATGAGATGTTAAATTCCTATGAATTCTCAGGACTTTCTTCAACTGTAAGCCTGTATTTTGAGAGCAGGAGTGGTGTTTAAAACATTGCCATGTTCTGAAAAGATGGCCAGACCTGGGGGACAGCTTCCTCTGGTTAAATGTCATTGAGATTGGCTTTGCTTCAGCAGGAGGCATTCAGTGAAGGTGGAATGGAGCCTGCAAGGAGTTAGAGAAGTACTGGGCCTCTGCTGTACCTGGGAAATCCTGGGAAGCAATGGTAACTCTCTGTCCAAGCCTACTTCTGCAACCCCCATCCTATACTGATCACCACATCAGTACCACTTGGGGTGCTGTAAGGAAGGGGAAAAAGAAACCTCTGAACTGATGCATAGATGTGGCCATGCACAGAAACTGCTTCTGCCCTGTGTGTGGCAAGGTAAATGTCTATTGCAAAGTATAGGACCCAGGTCAAAATTCCTCCTAAAGCTGAAATGTGTTAAGATACAGATTTACGGTGTAGTCTGCTGTGGAGATTGTCGCCAGCAATGAAAGGGAGGTCAGAGACTCTGGGTTGGGTCACTCTAAAATATGAGTAAAACTGGGCAAATAAAAAAGCAAGGATATTGCTGGCTGGATTTCCACAGCGTTATATTAGATATGCAAAGAAGACTTCTAAGCAGGACCTTTTATTTTGTGATTATTTTTTAGTTTTGAGATATTGCAGTGTCTGTATATTCCAATGAAGTACTGAAAGCACTTGTCTTTGTATAGAAGATAACTGTTTAAAAATTGCAGCTGATCTTGTATTTAGGTAAAACATTTGTAGATAGGTAATTGTATAATGTTGAACGACTTTACACTGGCATGTGTTGTATAGTTTATACAAGAGACTTCACACTTCTGCGGAATTTTTTAGTTCATAAATTTCTAGTAATTTAAATGTATAGTTTTGTATCCTTTCATGTATGTTTGTTTTCTCAGTATTGCCACTTGCAGAGTTATTTTTAGTTTCTTAAACTGTAATTGGTTTTCAGTGTGTGATACACAGGGTTATTGACTGCAGCAATAAAGTGTTTCTATAAAAAAACAGAACAAAACAAAACCATTAGAGTATCCCTTTTGTTTGAAAAAGCATAGAAAAAATTGAGCTCTCCAATAGTATGATCAAAGTCAATTCTTTCACTGGAGTAAGCACAGAATTTGGTGGCTCTTTGTTGTAGCATTCAACACAGCAGCATCCCATGGCAATTTGATGTTAAAATTATTCATAATGATAAAGGTGTAGTAACCATCAGAATAATTGGGCAACTCCTTCGATGCAGGTGCTTTGGCCTCAAATGCAGAAATCATGAGGAGAATTTTCTGGCTTCTGCCATGAAGGCAGTGAGGAAAGAAGATTGATGTAGGCCTTAAATTCTGGACCTCCTGGAATCAACACTGAGTGGTGCTACAAATGCTTCATGTCTGAAGTCAGCGTTCTCACATGCGTCTGCGTAGATGTGCAGAGCAGAAGATGTTATGTTCACTACTATGATTTTCCTATAAGAAGAAAAATCACTTTGTATACAGAACAGGAAATCCTCAGCAGTTTCTCTAGAATGCATTTCTAGCACCAGTAGATCAAGGAAACTGGTATCTGCACTGCTGTGAGAGAGCTTGTAACAAAGGCATACACGCCAAAGAGCAAAGAAGATCTGGAGAGTTGTGTCTGTAACACACACAAAATGGGGCTCAAAGGAAAGCTTTTCATTTTGTTTCTTTTTAACTAATAATTTTTCATTTTCTTTTAGGTAAGAAAGGGAAGGAAATCTTAAATCTGCAACTCTAGAGAGGTGGCTCCCATGCAAAACAAAAGTGTCTGTCCTGCATTCCCTTGGGAAAGCAAGTCTGACTGTAGAAAATGAAGCTACTTACATAAAGTTTGGAAACCCAACAAGACTTCTATATAAAAATACCCTACTGGAGAGATGGTAGGATAATTTCCAGGGCCTGCTTTTTAGAGGTCTCTGAGATGAAAAGCTGGTTTAGGGAATAGAGCTTGTAAAACCATCTGGCTGCTGGTTAAAAACTCTCCCTTGTCCTGAGTTCGGGCATCTCGAATTAATTATAAAGTAACTTATTTCCTCTTGCAAACCTTATTTTCATCATTGTCACTGTGTGAAGTCTGGCCATCTCTGAGGCAGAGCAGAACATTGGCTCCGCAGCACATGGCACAGCTGCAACTCCAGGAACAGGATTTTTCAGCTGGTGCCCAAGAACTGGAGCTGTCTGGTGAGTAGTAACTGGTATCTGGCTGTCAGGACCAGCATGACTTGCCTCTCAGAGCAGGACAGAAGAAGGCAGTTGGGAATCAGAAGGGCAGCAGTTAAGATCCAGTGGTGCCCTGTGGAGGCTATGGAGGTGTCAAAAGGTGCAGCTCCAGCTGCTGACTTTGAAAACCAAGCCCTCTCTCAAGAGCCAGGCTTATGCCTGCGCTGCTATTCAGCTCCCTCTACTGCTGCAGGGACTGTACCTCCTTCAGTCCCACTTTCGCACAGCCACCCTGAGGACCACTCTGCTGTCACCCACCCCTCCATTTCAGATTTCCCTATCCCCAGTCTGTTTACCCATATCAGAGTGTGCTTGTTCTTTTCCTTTCAGCCTACTCATGCAACACAAATTTCCTTCCCCCTTCCTCAGCCACACAACTTGCCTTTGGTCAAGGCTGGGCAGAAAAGGTTGTGACCCAAATTGATTCACATGGAAGCACCCAAAAGTGATACTGCAAATAACGGTCAGTGTCCATCTGTGATCCCAGTCTTTCCTGTAAATCCTCTAGGCTCCAGTCTCTGATATATAGGATGGTCTCTAACATTTTGGCATTTTTTTGTGTTAACCACAATACAGACAGAAGAGGATGCTTTTTCACAGTCTTGGGATGGATGCATGATGTAAGAAAATCAGGCAAGAATATCTCATAGAACAAGAACTGAACAGAGGAAAAATTAGTTCATCTTGGCTAGATGGAGAGAGGAGGCAGAGAGGGATTTTTTTAAAAAAAACCAGAAATCGTAAAACCCCTGGGCAGAAGAAGGAGTAAGTTCAGTGCATTACATAGGGTAGAATAATTGGAAATAATACTGCTCAGATAGGGTCAAGTCATGGCAAACTTTAAAGTGTACTCTAGGAAAAAGTGTCAGAGGAACTGAAGTTTGAAACTAGAGAGTAGACCTTGCTTGAGAGTGGGTGAGATAAAAGAAGTTGTCTCAAAGGATTATAACATCAGAGGAGGGTTTGAAATAATAAGACACCAGAAGGCTGCACAAAGCAGAGTGGGGGGAGATCACCACTTACGTTGTGCTCATTAAATCCTGAAGCTTCAAGGAATCAGGTTTGCAATTTCTAACATTTTAAAATGTCACAAAAATTAATATCCCAGTTATTTTTTGTTGAGGCCTCCTTGCTCTACTGGTTTGTCCTGATACTGTCTCAAAGGCCACCTGCAAACAAGGCAAGCTATGCAGGCTTAGGAGAATTGATCACTGTTAGAGCTGTAGGGTCTGGTGCTGAGACAACAGGTTCCTTTGTCAAAGGAAACAGTTGTCCTCGTGGTTGGGAGAGAATAGGGAATGGCTTGGGCTGATGACTTGATCTCAGCTGAGAGAGCGCAGCTGTCTTGGACAGTGTGTATAGTACTGTGTATCTGCTTTACCCCAAGCATCCCAAAATTATTTGTCAAGTATCATTGTTCCATTCCTGTGGATGAACTGAGGTCTCTCTGCTGCCCACCTTTCCACTTGTCTTGCTCTCATGTTTACCTTCATGCTTTTGAAAGTGCTGTGTTTAAAGAGAACTGATTCTGATAATTGGATTAGCTGAATCAGTGTTTCTCATGCCAGCAAGATGATGGTTTATTTTATCCCAAAACTCTGCTTTCATGACCGTATTACATTCATGGTCACATGTAAACAGTTGATATACACCAGAGAAATCAAATGTAAATTAAACCATTCTTTTGAGCAGCTTTCTTGCATCCCTGGAGAAAACTAAGCTGTGGTAGAAGTTAGAGGTATTATTTCAGGGATGAATTTGGACCTTCCTGATGTTGCACAAGCCTCTATCAGGACTCTCTGCTGCTGGGGCTTAGGACTTCTGCAGCGTTATTCAGTCTCCCACTGCTATTCTAGTTTTGCAGTTGTCAAATGTGTTCAGCAGTGAATGATACCAAAAGAGCAGCCACTCATGCAGCTGTATTCCTTGTGCTTGCCTTGTTTGTGGTTTACATGTCTTGTGCCTCTGCTCTCCTCTCTTCATTAGCAGTCTTACCTGTGCAACCTCACAGCAATGATTTGAGGAGGGGAAGCCTGAAAGCACGCTGCCTTCTCTTCATCTCCCTCCTCTCCTGAAGTGCCAGAGTAGCACAGCTGCATCTGTGGACGCAGTGAAAGGATCCGCACATTTAGGGGGAAGTGTTGAAGTCAGGCAGTCCCAGACTCCATGGTCCTCAGGGCTGAGGAAGATATCCTAACATCACATTAAATAGGGTGAAGGATCCAAGGAACACCACCTCAAAATGAGGGTAGGAAGTTCATGGAGATAGAGAGACTCTCAGCCCCTTGTGATCTAGATGGTTCCTTGCACAATAGGTATAAAAATACTGTAATAGGTGTTGATACAGTAGCCCTGTTGGGGTTTGTAAGAGATTCAGCTGGTGTCAGAATTGCCACCACATGGATGGCAGGGCAAGGACAACCTGTGCTGAGCTTTGCAATTCTAAAGTTCATTTTTGGACACTGAGACGGGACAGAGGCAATTCTAGGAACATTGCAGGTTTTTCTCCATGTTCTGTGGACCAATATGCAATTAGCACCCATATGTTCTCAGCTATTAAGCCCTGCCCCTTAGATTATTTATGTAGCTTGAAAATTTCTGTAGGCTCTGCTGCTCCCCTCTACAGTCATTTGTTAATTACCATGATGTATTGTTCTCCCCACTCCCAGTCTTTATTATATATTTGTAATATTATTATATTGCCTGTAGCTTCAAGAGGGCTATAAGATATGTGACACCTTCATAGAACAACCTTGTTTTTCACTGGCATTGCACGAAGGTGAAGAGAGGACAGTACCTGACTTCCATGTAGTAGATCTGAGGGATGCTCAGGCCAAAGGAAGCTATGAATAAGAAGCTGCAAAATCTGTGGCAGAGTAGATGTGTCCTATGCAGGGAGCTGTCCTAGCTCCCCAGTCGGCCAGATCAGGAATAGCAGCTGCCCATGTTCTTTGGGCCCGGTTTCCCAGCTCCCTGCGTGTGAGTGAGTGCACATATCCCACCGCTGCCTGGCGAAACCATGTTCAAGAGAGAAGCGAGGTGGGTGAGATGCACAGGGGCTGGAGTGCAGAGGTGATGCAGGGTTCCTGCCTCCCCAGGAAAGAGGCTTGGGAAGAATAAGCCTGGGCTGGCTCACATCCAGCTAGGGGATCCAGCTGCCCTTTCCAAGAGTGGTGGACATCAAACAGCCATTAGATACAACATGGAAGAGAACAGTGCTGAGTCTCAAATCGCGTGGGTCTCTTCAGGGTGAGGTAATGTAGTCTCTTTTTTTTCATACCTTGCCATTTTGTCTGGCAGGATTTGATGAAGCATTTGCAATTTTACCAAAAGTAAATATCAATAAACTTGTGAAGGTGGACCTCATGATAATAGCAAGAGGTGCTAAAAGAACAGACTAAAATGAGACATAGCTACAAAAAGACTGGTGAACGTTAACAAATTAATTCCTACAAATTTCATGTACAGGACTGAGCTTATCTAGTATTTTTTAATTAATTTGTAAGAGAAGTTATAACACAATAGGGAGGCTCACAGTCAACAACTTTATACAGAAGAGACCCAAACCATCTGAAAACAGAACTCATGACTCAGGAATGGACCTGGGTTCAAATGCTCTATTGGAGCTGAAATGCAACAAAACATTGAAACTCACCAATCAAGGTTTGAACACCACTTTGGTCTATATATGCAGTGAGAATGAAGGTGCCCAGAAGGCAGCCTTGTCTGACAAATCTGTTTCTGAAGCATTTGACATGTTAAAAGGGTTTCAGATGTATCTTTCAATAAAGGCTGTGAACCTAAATATAGGAACTTCAGGACTCACAGTACTCATAAGAAAATTAAACTGATGTGCGAGTTCTTATAAATTTTATGTAAAGGAAAGATGAAGCCAAGGAAGATCTTAAAGAGTTTTTGGTGCACTTCTGTGTGGTAACATTGTTCGTGGAAGGGATTGTAGTGCAGTGTCAAAGATCTCTTACTCCTTAAATCTCAGGTGGAGAAGTCAGATCTCTGGACTGAGATTCTGCAGCTACTTCAGGTGTTCCTCACAACAGTTGAAAATTTTTACACTTCTGGGTGTTGTTTAAAAAGTAGCAGTAAACTAGAAATTAATGTTGAGTAGTTTTGACTTTTTTCTGTATCTATATGTAAATGCATGTCCCGACTGTGGGAGAGCCTTGAAATCTAAGTCACATTATAGCAAAATGATTGAGTTTCTACTTGACCAGAAAGCCATCCCTGACCTGTCTGGCTAAGCATAGCCTGGTATCATCATGGTTCTGTGAAAGAAGAACAGGATCCTTCCAAGGGCAGCACAGGCTGTCCCCATTGCTGTGTGGCCACAACATGTAAGTTACAATGTAAGTAAGACAGGCCACAATGCATCCTGAAGAGCTGTAGTTTTAGAAGGTAGAGAATCCATAAGCATGTTTTTCAGTGTTACTCAGTAGTCCAAGACATGGCAGCAATGCTGCCAAGGCACGAGGCACTTTGCAACTAGACTAGCCTGAACAGAAGTGGGCACAGCCAGCAGTAACTTTCCAACTGTTGATTTTAATTGCTTGCTTCCACTGTATTTGAAGGTTAGTGGCTCATAATGCTCACCCAGTCTTACCTGTTGGCAGAGGGCCTCATACTGAAAGGGCTAACAAAGTATGATTTGACTAGTTACTGTCATATACTAATTAATCCAGCACAGCACCTCAAGTCTAAATGTATTTTGAGTAAAGCACTTCTGAATTGGTTTTAATTTAGAATGTTCTGCATATCTATTACTAGAAATTCACAATAACCCAGAGACCAACTAAACCAAGTGCCTGACAGCAAGGAAATGAGGAGCTTAGTTTTTTTGATCACAGAGCAGTGGTGGAAGGGCACTGAGATCTGCAAAAGCCTCAGCCTGTCTCCTCTCAACACAGTGTCGTGCAGCTGCTGCTGGCAGCAGCATGAAGGAAGATTATCAGTGAGGTAACAGTGACCAGAAGTGTCAGAGGGGTGATGTATCAGAGGATGTGATATTTGTTTGCTTGATGAAAATACGAAACAACAGTATTAGTAGTCTTGAAGTGTGCAGTTTCACTCCTATGGGTTTATTTCTGTGGAGTAAGTTGGAATTGGAAGAATCAGACAATTCTGTTCTTAATGACAGCACCTTAAAGATAGCAAGTGCTTGGTGTATTCAGTGTGGGGGCTGTGAAACTGTGGGATGTTTAGAGGGCTTTGTGCAAATGGGGAGTTTTTTGTGTGTGTACAGTTCTGATGTGTAGATATGCAGGCAGTTGGTGTTCACAGGTAGTACAAAGACAACAGGGTGCTTAAGAAGCTTAGAGGAATATAGGGAATAAAACATGAGCACATCTGGGAGTCTAGCCATGAGAAAAGACTGAGTTGTACACGGATTTTCAGATTTGGTGTACATAATGTGGGTGCAGAATGGTATGATTCATCATCCCTGAAAGTGTTCCAAAAAACATGTGGATATGGCACATATGGATATGGTTTAAGGGTGAACTTGATTGGACTTGATGATTTTCCAACCTTAACAATTCTATGATTCTATGATAGAGTGAGTAACTTTGGATGATGAAGAGAGTGGGATATATGCAATGTGCTTGTGGGGGTAGATCTCTGTGGTGTGTTGAGTTGTAGTGTGTTGTAGTGCAGTTGAGTTGGAGTCGGGAGAGGGGTTGGGAAGTGTAGTCGAACACAGAGCTAACGTGAAGCAAATTCTGTAAACACTGGACACAAACCTCAGATAAGGGAGAAAACCAGACATCATAACAACTTGCTGGAACAACATCTCAAGATCTCCTCGGGAGGAACTTGCCTGCGTTTTTTTGCGTGACCTGTATGTGAGATCAGTTTCCGTGCATCACAGTATGCGTGTAAGAAGCACCCAGCAGAGTGTGTGTGCCTGCAGCCCGGGGTGGTTTAGAGGTGAAGTTAGAGAATGCAGAGCAATTTAAGATAAAATCCTGTAAGTGTAGAGGTGGTGAGACACACTGAGCTGTGTAAAAGTGAGCTGTGCAGTTCTGTACACATCTGTGTGTGCCCAGCAGGAGCAGGACTGCTGTGCAGGGCAGTGTGCTGCAGAACTATGGACGCTGTGTTGCATTGTGTAAAAGTGGAAGGTTATTGAGAGGAAAGTACAGCGTGGAGGGCGCTGTAAAGTGTGTTGGTATGGAGCTGGGGCACAGCAGGAGGGCAGGTGCACTGAGAGGGCTGAGTGCAGGGTGAGCGGCAGGGCTGCAGTGCACAATGCGGGGCAGATGTGCCAGGACAGGGCACAGTGCAGGGTGCGGGGAAGATATGCCGGGTCAGGGGGACAGCGCAGCAGAGGCTGCCCGGGAGTGCCGGGGCGGGCTGTCGGGAGGACTGTGCATGGCCGGGGATGCCGGTGATACCGGGGCGGGCTGTCGGGAGGGCTGTGCAGAGCCGGGGGAGGTGTGCCGGGCGCTGGGGAAGGGGTGGGCAGCGCCGAGCCGCGCCGTGCGGTGTCGGAGGAGGCGGCGGCGCTGGGCAGGGTCTGGGGCAAGGCAGGAGCGCGGCTCAGCAGCGCTGATCGGGTTGGTGGGGTCGTGCAGAGCCGAGCGGACCATGCCGTCCTACACGGTCACGGTGGCCACGGGCAGCCAGTGGTTCGCGGGCACCGACGACTACGTGTACCTGACCCTGCAGGGCACGTCGGGCTGCAGCGAGAGGCACCTCCTGGACAAGCCCTTCTACAACGACTTCGAGCGCGGCGCGGTGAGTCCCGCCCGCCCCGGGGCTGCCCGAGGGGCTGCCCCGCGTACGATCCGCCGCGTTTCTCCCTCCGCGGCCTCGGACGGGACCTGCGGGGCCGGGGACGGTGCAGCGTCAGCGGCACCTCGGCCGCCCCTGTCCGGCACCCCGAGGGGCTGTGCAGGGCTGGGCTTTTTTTAAACTCTTGTCCCCGTGTGCCGGCGCTCCGGAGCGGGAGACCGGGACTGAGGTTCCTGCTGGCCGCCCGTCATCCCCATCCCTGCCCTCGGGGTTAGCCAGGCTTATTCCTGGGTTACGAGAGAGGGTTTCACCGTCTTCGAGAGATGGCTGTGATGGAGAGCCTGGTAGTACTCTGAACATCCGACTGGCCTAGAAAATGATGCGAGCATTCAGTATATGCCCAACAGCAACTCTTGAGCTGCCGTGGGGTCAGGTCCAGCAGGAGCAGAGATACACTACCATTGGCCAAGGGAGCAATGAGCAGAGGTTTGTTAATAGCAACAAATATGCAGTCAGTTTTTTCAGCGTGTATTTATTGTGGACAATGAGAATAACTGCATTCCATAAAGTGTCTGGCTCACTGAACATTTGCAGTATGATTTGGTAAGTTTTGGTTTTGAAGATACTTCCTTGAGGAGTGCAGCATGTTTCTCCAGGCACCTGTTCAGGTTACATTGTGCCCAAAACGCTGTGAGTTTTACTAATATGTTGTGCAAGGAAAAAAGGAAAGAAAAGAAAAATACCAATACAGAGCCAAAAAACTAAAACTGAAGCAGGCCAAAAGAATTTGAGGTTGGTTGGTTTGAAAAATGTAGCCACTGTTTCACAGTGTTAAAAACTTAAGTGTTTCTTTCAATAACATCTATAATTTTCTTTTCTGCAGAGCAATTCAGTTGTTAATACATTTGTAAAAAACAAAACCAACAAAAACCCCTCACACATTTTAGTGGATAACCAGAATTTTGCATTATTATTTTGTAAGGCATTGCTTACTTTTCCAGTCTTTTTTTCTAGATGTTGGGCCAGGCTCTGTAGTTCCATTGTCCTTGTAAGGTCTTCATTTGAATTATTGCAAATTGTGGATATTACTAGATAGCATGAAAGAGGGCTTTGTTCAGTTCTGAGGAGAAGGTTTGCAAAGCCAAATGTTGGCTGAGGGAAAACTATGTGGAAAAACCTGAAGGGATTTGCACAACAGTAGCTCAGTTGTTGCTTTTTGTCTGACTTACTCCAAGTACTGGACACTGGCAACATTGAAAGTCATAGCTGCTTTTCTTTACTCGCTGTGTTTTGACTAAGTTCCTTTGGTGATGAATGATTTCAAAGCAAGTGTGTGTGATTCAGTTCTCCCTTTTCTTCCTGTTCCCCCTTCATCTTCTTTTTGCTTTTGTTGAAAGAAATGCACTCACAAGTACTTCCAGAAGGGGAATCTAGTTCTTTCTACTTGGTGCTTCGTGCTTACAGAAAGAGGGGTTGTCTGTGCCATCCTTTTTCCAATATAAGGATGGGCAGTAGGAATCTCTACTCAAAAAGAGAAAACTTAGGCTTCGCATGAGATTAAATTGCTTGAACAGGATTCTAAAGGAGATTAGGCAGTCCAATAGTCTTCATTAATCAGTTCTTTCACTCTGAATTCAAACTGTATAAAAACTCCTAGCATCTCCGGCTCAGCATACAGTCATCTTGCTGTTTAACAAGAGACCTCATACAAAAAATGTCATAGAATCCTTGAGCAACCAACTGTCATTTCTGACCTGGACCGTGTATCCTCTCTGTAACCTGACGCACCTTTACTGTATTAGCAAAATTGTCATCTCAGGTGAGCCCATAGCATTTCTAGCTTGGAGGCAGCAGAAGTTCTGTGAGATAGCAGGAGGAAACTCTCCCTTTAAGAAGTGCCATTAAAATTAGAATTGTGATGGTCATAAAAAGATGAACATTTAGGTTAATTACATGTCCTTTTTGCATTATATCAACTGTAACTACTCTAGGGTTCTTGTAATATTAGCAAGTAGATAGTTACCAGAGGAATGAATTTCTCCCAAAGATTGGCTGTCAATGTCACAGTTGTATCAACTCTTTGGGTCTGATTCACATTGCTCTTTAATTTAAATCTTAGGTATACGTGTATATATATATATATATATAGGTATGGTATTATAAGAAATATAGAAACATATATGTGTAAATATGAATTTTTAAAAATGAAATCTTTAGCTGAACCTTTAAAGGAGATGAATTAAAAAAAATGAGAGGTAACTTGGGCAACAAGAAGTTGATGAGAAAATAAGACTAATTTCAGACTGTCTGTGCCATGCTAATCACCTGGCAGCAATGGTTTTTCACGAGGACTTGAGCTAAAAATCCTGCAGTACATTTTCCCTAACCAAACAGCGGTTTTGATCACTCTATTCTTCCTCTGTACAAAATTAGCCCTAGAATCGGAAATTAATGAGAAGATGGAGAATAAAAATCCCAAGCAGCTGAATAAAAAGTGAATCTGACCCAGATGCAGTTTATCATTTGTCTCTGTAGGTTATTGCATGAGTCTTTAAATGTTTGAATTCTCTTTATAATGACAAACGCAAACGGGTAATAATTCACAGAGGTTTGTGAATTTGTTTGGATTGTGTTTCTGCAAGGCTTCCATCTTCTGAATGCCAAATGCAAAAAGAGCATGATGAAGAGAAAAACCATTTTTTGGTGTAATTGCAGAAAGAAGTGCACAAGCAGGAAGTGACTGCATTCGAGATAACATGGTATGACAGTCTGTGATGAGGGACTCTTCTGCAAAGTGCCATCTGGTCCTGGAAAGATATATGAAATTGCAAAATTACTAAGTGTGAAACCTGAGTCTGATAAAGAGTTTATTGATGACTTTTATTGAGAAAACCAGGAGTTACAGAGAAATTAATATGGAATAGAAATGATTCAACTTCTGCCTGTTTCTGGAAAGGCGATTTGAAGAATGGGAATCAATCTGAGCACGCTTTCTACATTTTTCAGCCATCATCCAGAATTCTTTGTGCCAGTTGACAAGAGTGAAGCTGAGGATATTGGGTATGAGGTGAAAGGCAAAGATGAGGGAGGTGTAGTGTTTCAAAGCAGCATTGTGGGAGAGAGGAACCTCCATTTACTTAGGCAGGAGTAGAGGGATATTTCCTACAGTCACTGACAGTCATAGTTCTGTCTCAAGGCACAATTAATGTGATTTCTGAGAAAATCCACTCAACATTTTTCAGTTTCCACAGCAGTTTCAAAATCATGAATCATCAAGGGAATTAATTTATACAATTTCCTTTTAGCCGTTCTGGGACGGTGTGGTAGAGGGTGATGGGGTTGAAGAACCAGCAACAGAAACTTCAAAAAATGTTTAAAATTACTATATTTATTTGCTCTATTGAAAGAACTATTTATTTTCTGCTATGGAGATGCAAGGAAAAATGATAAGTATCATCATAATGTGTTGGTTGAAATGTCAGCTCTGTGATCTTCATCTCTCAGCTCACATCCTAGCAGACAGATGCTATCATCCCAAGCTTGCCAAGGACTGCCGTACTATTTGTGAGACCGTTTGTCACCATGTGGTGTGTCTGAGTGTGCTATTGACAGAAACATTGCAAATTTTTATTTAAGACATGATGGGCTTCATTTTTAAAAGAAACAGTTCAATGTCTTTTGCTTTAATACACATGGGGATTATATGGCTCAGACTAAGATTAGTCTGTTAAGTCTCAGAAAATTAAAATAAGCACCAACCATGCCCATTTAAATATCTGAGTCTAAAATTAAATTAGGCTGTATATTAGAAGAAATTCCAGTACCCTTGTTAAGGTGAAACAGCCTCGTATGAGTTGCAGTTTAGTAGCAGTCATGGCCTGACAGTTTCAAAGTTGATTGAAGAACTTCTTTGGAAAGAGAGAAGCAAAGACAACATTTCATTTTCTGTAGGATGGACTTCAAAACCTAAAGGTTGGTATTTTTTTTCTCTGACATCTATGAGTCAATTAGATGTGACAAACTTTATGAAAGCTGGTATGTTATGTAGTGGATTATGGTAGAAATGAGTTCTGTCATCTCAAATTTTGGTGTGCAGATAGATGTCTTCAAAACGATCATTGAAGCTGATGATTCATGAATAGCTCCTACAAAAGGATACTTTGCATAAATAATGTGGCAAAGTGGAGTTAAAACGAAAGAGGAATGGATGCTAAGGGATCCTACATATTTGCGTTCTTCCAATTATGTGGCAGGAAGTTGCTATGAATCTTTGTAACAGTTGAAATAAGTGCCACCTGAAGACATTTAAGATTTATTTTTTTTCCATTTTTCTCTCTGGAATTTAATCTTTCTTCACTTTTCAGTTTTGGTCCTTCTGTGAATTAGCTTTTCACTAGCAAGTAAGACAGTAAGAATGAGCATGTATCAAATGTTTGGGGAAGGCTAAGAAAGTGCTCCTGAGTGTCATGTCTAGGTCAGGAGCTGAACAATAAAACTCATGCAGGTAGGTGAGTCTCTGCAGGCACTGCAGCATGTGGATGTAGTACCTTGTACTTTTGATATCAGCAACTGCTTTGTTTCTAAGATTGTTGACTGTTGAGAAAAACCGCAATAGAATGAAGTCTCTCACTGTAACCACATGAAGCTTAGCAGATCACCTGAGCAGAGTAGGCTTTGGCTGCTGCTCTCATGATTGCCATACCCAATTGAGCTTTGTTATGATGAGCACTTGGCTAGTCCCATTTGCCCTGAGCTGTTTAGGCTTCTGCAGAGTGAGATTTAATTCCCATTCCCCTGAATTCCTTAGCACCACAAAGTGTCTTACTGGTTATATTTGAAACAATTACTTATTTGCTCATGTGCTGATAATGCCTGATAGTTTAAATGTCACCAGAACTGTAACTTGTATGAGGCAATTTCCTGTGTAACATGCTCTAGGTGACCCTGCCTTGGCAGGGGGCTTGGACTAGATGATCTCTAAAGATATCTTGCTACCCCAACAATTCTGTGATCTCTGTGTTCACGGTCTGTTAGGCAATTTAGTGAGGCCCTTAGGTCACCATTCATAACAGCTGTTGTGCTGAGTGGGGGTGTTCAGCACAGGCAAGAAGTGCAGCATTGTGTCCTGACCATGTAGCTGCCACTTCTTTTGCAGCCCTGCTGGAGCAGTCATTAAGAAAGGGAGAGCATGGTATTCAGATACATTCACTGACCAGGTTCAGAGCTGTGCCCCCCACACCTCAGCACACATTGGTATAGGGACAGCGCCACTCCTCTCCTGGATCACTGCAAGACCAGCAACTCAAGATTTCAGGGGCCTGTTCCTGTAGTTCACTGATAAGGGGCAGTCATGAGAGGAAGGAGCTGGCATGGGTGGTCCCCACAGTTTTCAGTACCAGCCCAGTGCAGACTGTGACCAGACGCTCAATATGGAAAAGGACTAAACAGACTAGCTCCTGTGCAAGTCTGTGCTGAAGTCCCTCCATGTTGCAGGAGTCAGACCTTTGAGGAAGGAGCTAAACCACATTTCCGCATGCTGGCTTGTTTTCTGTGAAAAAATGAAGTGCCCCCAGACTACATGGGATTCTTGTGAGCCTTGTTTTCAGTTAGCTACCTAAATTCCTTTGTAAATCTGAGCCATACAAACATGAAATGTATCATTGTCCAAATCTTAGCTGTACAAACATGGAATGTACCATTGTCTTAATTTTAAATATGGAGAACTGAAGAACAAGAAGCAAAAGACAAAGGGGGTTTAGGTGATCTGGATACTGTTACATATAACTAACACACAAAGGTCTTCAGATGCCTTGTCTAGCGTTTAAATTTTATTATCATCTTTCCGCTCCAGTTGCATGAGTAGATGTGCCCTAGCAGTACCTCTTTCAGCTATTGCAAGGAGAGCAGTGAGTGGTTTCATGACCTGCATGTTTTTCTCAGAATTGCAAACATTTCAAGGAGTAACAATGTTTTTAGGTTCTATACAAAAATATTTCTCCATTTCTGGAGTGTTTTGCATGTTCTTGTTTGTTCTTTTATTTATGTCTCTGTTGCATTGCAGTTCAATAATAGGTCTCCTTCTTTTAACCCACCAGAAATTTGAAAGCTATATCAGGAAATATCAGGTATGTCTGTGTAAAGCTGGTGGTGCTTCCTGCACATGCAGTGGATCACTGTCTGTATTCTGCTCTGCAGGTTGACTCTTACGATGTGACCGTGGAAGAAGACCTTGGAGAAATCCAACTAATAAAAATTGAGAAACGAAAATATTGGTACCAGGATGACTGGTACCTTAAGTATGTCACCGTTAAAACACCAGTGGGTGACTACTTGGAGTTCCCATGTTACCGTTGGATTACAGATGAAAAGGAGGTTGTTCTTCGAGATGGAAGAGGTGAGAGACGTAAGAAATTGTATTTCCTGCAGAACATCTAGAGTTCTTCCATCTCTCTTTCCACTTTCTTTATGTACCTGCCAATCTTCTGTCTCATGGAGACCCACTGCCAGTCCCCTGCTGCATCCTAGAGAATGGGCTTTCCCTACTGACTAGGAATACGTTCTGAGCAGCTTCTTGGGCTAGACATTGGCAGTTGAGCTGGATGTTTCAGGAAGGACATACAAGGAAGAGTCCTTACTCTGGCTTGTTACACTGGTCTTGAATTTGAAGGCTGACCCTAACACCAAATTTTTGTCTGCTCCACATCCCCTTTGCTGAAGCCCTTTTGATCTAATTAGAATTATTTCTGTGTTTATTTCATATAAAGCTTCTACGTGGTCCATGATTAATTGCCTGTAAGTTGTCTTGTTTTCATGAGATTAAAATAAAATTCCAAAGTAGGCTGCTCAGCAGGTGCAAGGACTAACTTGAAATAGCAGTTTATTTTTCACTCCTTCTCTTTTCATACTGTCAAGTCCAGGACAAGGCAGGGTGATGGATATGACAGTGATGAGCAGCTGAGGAAAGCAGTCTAACTGTCTTTTACTATCGACTTGCTGTGATCAGGTTCAGGGCAGATATTTGTCACTGATGATTGCTTGTTCTTGTCTGTGCTGCCTGGGGTAAGTTGGCTCATGTAGTGGTCTGCAGCATGAGTCCTGAACACAACTGAAACAAATGTGAGATTGTAGGAAATAAATGCTTATCTTCCCCTTAAGTTTTTGGCTACTCCTGGCTGAGCAATTTTGTATTTGATGCCTTTTGTCCTGTAATTACGACTATGTGTCAGTTTATTTTTGGTCTCCAGAGGGACTTTCTATTTTTCATAATTTGATTTATAACAACTGTAACACTTCCATGGAAGGCAGCTCTGCTTGGCTGTCAGAGTAGGGTGAGGTAAAGGACAAGACCAAGTGAAAATCTATTGGCAATTTGAACACAACCAGCTGGAAGTCATTAGCCATATATCTTATCAGCTGTATTATCTCTGAAATTTCCAATCCCAAGCAGCTATTGTGAAATTCCTGGTGGTTTTATCTACCCTCCCATTTGTGTATGTAAAGTGGGTCCTGTACCTTGGCTTTTCTCTGATCACTAAGGAAGTCTTCGTGTTATTTGATAATATGTTGAATTCACAGTCAGAAGGGCAAAATGTCTGGAAATGAAGCCTCATTTTTTTAACATTTATGTTCTCATGACAAAAAAGTAGGATTATTGCCCCAAGCTGGAGAAAGCGTAGCTCTCTCTCAGGAAGGCGGTTCAGCAATGTTTCTTGGAGACATCTTTTTGTAGAGAAGATGAGCTGGAACAATATTGTGGTTTCTCCTATTGATGAAAATTCCCTTAGATACTGAACTGTAAAATTGATTTCCATGACCGTCTTCAGATCATTTAACACTAGGTAGATACAGTAAGTGTCTGCACTAGGAATCCAGGTTTCATATGCAGTTGAGACATATGTTCCCAGCTTGAGTTAATGTCCCTTGAAGGCACCAAAAAAGGAGCTTATCTCCTTCCACAGATTCTCTATGTACTTGTGTTTCTACTCAAATTACTAAATTGGATCATAGAAGCATTTCCCACAGAAAACTTGTGAAGGTATAGATCAAAAGTTTGAAGGTTTGAAAACTTCACCGTCCTTCTCAACACCTGGGCAGTGGTGGTAGAGGAACCTCATAACCCTGTCTCTTTTCCCTGTTTCACAGCAAAGCTACCCCGAGATGACAAGACTCAGATTCTCAAGCAGCACAGACGCAAAGAGCTTGAGTCCCGTCAAAAAATGTACCGGTGAGTTTCCCACTGCTTCCCAGAAGGTCCACATTCAGTTGTCATCAGCTCAGAGCTTGGCAGAGTACGTTCACATTATCATGTGGCTCTAATTACTTGACTGCTGGATAAGAGAAAGCACAAGTTACCATGTTGGCCATATCTGGTTTTTACTTGGATGGCATTCACTCTAAGTGATGATCATCCTGGTGCAAATAGCATTACAAGATACTTAAATCTCAGATAAGTTTATCTGGAAGGCTTAAGTGGGAATTCAGTGATTCAGTCTCTGTGTGGGCCCTCTGGCACACAGTTGTGTTTTCAGGGAGATTTGAAGGCATATTTCATTTCCCTGTTACAAGCAGTACTACCGTTTTGGAACATGATCTGAACATGTCAGCTTTTACTGGAGCTTTTTGGCTGCCACAGCAAGCTACTTTCACTTGTTTCCTGCACCAGGGTGCAAGAGAAAACTCTAACCCTAACCTTGTTTGAGTGGACTGGAATATGCTAACAAAACAGAGTTGTGATACCCATCCTTATACTGTCATACATATTTTTTCCTTGTCAGTGTTAAGATGAGAAAATGCTGTCTTTTATCAATGGGTAACTCCAGAAGACATTAAGACATTTTATTGTGCAAGAAACATAGTCTGTTAAAATAACAAAAGTTTCTTGCACTTGTGTCTCCTTATTGTGAGAGCAAAGATGAGAGTAGAGAGTCCATTCAGAACTGGTAGATTGAGGCTGGTGTATGTGTTTTCATTTGAATAAGAAAGGGTCTTATTTTTCAGTTACAGGAAATACAGCAGAGAAAAATATGGTTCAAAAAGAGGTGTGACACAAAATTTTATTTACATATGCAAGAAAGAAGGCAAAACCATTTGTAATTTCAGGGAAATAGCTATTTACAATTCAGATGCCTAACTGATAACACACAGTGCAGTCTGTGTGTGGCAGGCAGTTTGGAAATACCATTGAAACAGTATTCTTTACGATTCAGTTTCTTTTGAAATAAAAATGGGGCAGAGAATGTGTATCCTGACATTAGGTGGTTGAGAAGTTGAATCAAGACTATTTGGGCCTTCCGGAGAATGCTTTTTAAAGAAATTTAAATACGTGTCTGAGTACTTTTAGCTGCTGTATCTCAGTTCTGCAAAAATGCAGCCCCAGGAATGAGCCTGCATTGGACAGCTCTGTCTCTCTATCCCCTGCCCGCCCAATGCATTTGAGGCTAATGCCAGTTTCAACCAAACAACTATTTAGAAATACCACAGATATTAAGTTGCTTCCAGCTATGTGAAGGTAGGTAGCCAAGTAGATGCCTTCCACTGTACTTGAGGATTCTGTAGGGTACTTGTAAGTACTGATGGAATGTAAATCGCTATTTTTTGGCCCAAGTGAGTCTACCATAAGTGTTCTTTATAGAAGCCAGTCATAGAAGCAGAGTAGGTAAAGACACAGCTCCCATGCTGGTAAGGTTATATGGTTAATCAAACCTCTCTTATTTTCTCAGCTGGAAGGAGTGGCATCCAGGCTTTCCCCTGAGCATCGATGCCCATTCTCACAGTGATCTGCCTCGTGACATCCAGTTTGACAATGAGAAGGGAATTGACTTCATTCTGAACTACACTAAAGCGTAAGTATTTGTGGGACTTAAGGAGTTTTCCAGAATCTCTTTTGGGGCAGGGTAAAGATCTGACCATCTTTTAGGTTTCATTGAATCTCAAAATTAGATTCTTTTCTCCTACCTGAATCATCAGTCAATCAAAGTAGAAAAGAATTGAGCAGATATTTTAATTTCTAATTATTAGTATTTCAGCTTTTCACACTGGGAACTGAGTGAGCCCCTTCATTCTTATTATAAGGTTTTGGCTGTAGGCAGATGGAGGAGGCATTGGTGAAAGGCGTCAACAAAAGGACTAGACACCTCAGACCTTGGGCTTTTAACTTGTTTTTGGCGTTCTCCCTGAAGATACTTCTCTCTCCTCTGATTGTTGGCAGTAATTAAACCTTTCAGTCACATACCTAAAAAAGGTGGTATCAATGCACCCCTGACATCCTGCTGAGCAGCTCATCAGTTATCCACATCTGAATGTATTCTGCCTGGGGCAGCAAAGTCACTGTCCACCCGCTTCTCCATGTCATGTCATTGAGAAAAAAATTGGATGGCCATTGGATGAGCCTGAATAATCAATCAGAGTGGTCCTATTTGCCTCATTGACCCTGTACTATTTCAGAGCTCTGCATGCTTATTCTCTAACTTGGAATATTAGAAGCTTTAAAAAAGAAATGTTTTTTTCTGTCTGTGTTAGCTCTGCTTTAGATTTCTTCCTCCCTCCTCTCTTTTCCACACTAGGATCTGTTTTTCACCATAGAATGATGCTTTGTAACCTCAGCAAATATTTTTTTTTCTAGCAGAATAAATCTCCAGCAGAGGTGTGAACAGGGTGATGAGTATATTTCTGCAACACATGTGGCTAGGTGAACGTAGATCTCTCAGGGCTAATTGGCATAAGGCAGATGAATAGCTTTGGAAAGTGGGGGTCTCTAGCTTTCTATCTCATGAAAACCAGGATGCTAGGAAAATAATGGAACAGGTCAGAGTGTGTGCTCTTGTACCTTTTTAATGCAATACTAGCTGTTAAAATGGCTGTGGCATCACACAAGGAGGTAGATTAATGTAGAAAAGATGGACAGATGTTTCCTGTTGTCTGAACTTGCCCAATGGCTTGCCCAAAGTATTGCCTCAACTTTATGTCTGTGTTTAGACTTCCAAAGAACCAAATCTCTCCTCTTTGATATAAGCCAGAAGTTGAAGTCCTTTCTGACCTCATGAAATATCTTATTCCTTAAGTAGCCCTACAGAATTCATTGGGTTCTTAAGACTTTAGAACGTTTAACAAATCTGGACCTTGAGTGTAGATCTTTGGAAAACTCTAGACTCTGATATTCCTCTTCCACAGACAGATGTTAGAACCCAATCATCCAGGAGCCTTTTAGTCAGCGAAACTTGATAATGACCATCAGAAGTATTTCTTCAGAAAAATAAATTAGAAAAAATAAATTAAGAAAACTGTGGAAATTTACATATTGTTGTTTAAAATGCACGTTAATTTTTTTATAAGGAGAGAAAAGATAATTTTTGATTTGTAGTCAGGACTTTAGTAAAATGCAGACCAGATTATCATACCCAGTCTCTAATTCCTAGTTTTTCTTCCCTCTATGTACAAAATGATAAGCTAAATTATCAAATTGGATTTATCAAATTTAATAATTTCACCTGCTTTGCCTCCCAGAAAATGCTGGGAGAAGACCGTATGCATATTTGTGAAGAGCTCTGAGATTCAATCAGGTGGAACAACAGGCAGCCTGTTCACCATGAAACAGACCCAGGGGTGAGACCATCCTGAAAAAGGGAAAAATCTGTCATAGTTGTTGTTTTGCTGTGAATAAACCTGTAGCAAAACGAAGAAGAGGTTCAAGCAAGAGGTGAAGCTGTGAAAATACACAAACCCCGTGCAAGATCATTGTGTACTTCTGTTACCCTAGCAATGGCATGATTTTCCAGACTTTTACAAATCCTGTGTTTTTCAAGAGCTGTTGCTTCTAGCATGGTGTTAGCCAGTGCAAAACAGCTGTTTCGCAGCTCATATAGATTTGAGTGATGCAAGAGCAACAGCATCTGAATGCCAGAGATCAGAAGTTTGCCATTAAGACACATAACCAGTTTGGAGGCTACATTCCTATTCCAGCAAACCATCCTGCCAGGCTGTGACATATTGACAGAGATCCTGAGTTGCAGCCAAGTGAAACTTGGAAGCAATTCAGCAGAGTGCAGGGACATCTGTCTTTGTCATTGGCTGTAAGGGGTCCTCCCCATGAAATAGGAACCTGAAACTGTATTGCAGATAGCCAGTCATTCTAGATAACTAGTATGACACAAAAGAGATTTTCCAAGGAATAGCATTGCTTCTTGTCTGCCACGTTTGTCTGAAAAATCTAGACCTACGCTTTGGTTGACATGAAAATCTTTGGAGAATGTGTTTGATAGCCCTTTTCTAGCTACCCTAGAGTAGGGAGCTTGGGAAAACTATCTGCAGGAATGGAGTGTAGATACATGGGAGAAGGCATGGGGCCTGCCTTCAGTTTGAGTGCAGTAGGAAGGAAGACAGGGAGGTGTGTTTGGAAATCCAAAGGTTGCTGTAGAGTTGCAAAGTGAAGCAGTAGGCAAGGAGCATATTGAAGGGAAAATGAGAGAGTTACATGAGACATAAGGAGTAGTGGAAGAGGGAAGGGAAAAGCCTTTTTGCTTGGCATATGCACAGATGTTCTTAGAAGGAGGGAGATACATCTCTGATATTCTTTATGCTCTTGCAAGGTTGCATCTTTAGATGCTATTGGCAGTGGATAACTCTGTAAGTTTACAGGATTAATTTTGTGTAGGTGGAGATAATCCTGAACGTGTCTGGTGCTGACGTGACCCACACTATCTAACCCCAGGTAAAAAGAGCATCCTGGACAGGAGAGGAGCAGTACATATCAGCTACTGTGTCAAGTGCTTTCTAGTCTTAGAGCGGTTCTGAAGGAGGGTAGAGGTTCTATAGGACCTTAGAATAAGACAGTCTCAAATAATTCTTCTCAAACTACTGAGTTATGTTTTTTAAAATAATTTAAAATTCTAGTGATGCTTATACTTCCTCTTGAAGTTCATCTGTGATTCAGATTCCTAGTCCCTATCCAGAAAGTCCTGCCCAGTAGTTAGATCCTTGTATGATCATTCTGTTTCCCTGTCAGGTGTGAAGGGACCTCTGGAGAGGTCATCTGCTATTCTAGGCTAGACAGTTGTGTAAGTTTTACTTCCTAGCATGCCTTCAGGCATCTCTTTACCTTGACTGCCATCTGCAGCAGCAGAAGCAGCCCATTCTATGTGTACCCCATCCAGGCTTAGTGCAGAAGCAGCTCCTTTATGTGGGTTATGGTCATGCTGGTCTAGAACCCTCCTCCATATTATGTCTTGCTGTTTCTCCAGGCTTTTAGTCCTTTTCAGCCAGTTCTAATCCAGGCCTTTTTATAAATTTTCTGATTATAAATCCACCCTTCTGGGATTCTTGCTCCCTCAAATTCTGTTTGGGAGGACTTCCTGCAACACTCTGACCTTTTTTTTACTCTGTCATCTGCCCTGAATATCTTTGTGCACTGCATGTGCATTTGAAGTGTTAGTGGGAAGCCAGCTTTCTTTTTCAAATTCATTATTTGCTTTTTGGTCAAAGTAAAGGATTTCTATTCAATAACAACAGTTTAGTGCTTATGCAATAACTCAGGACTTGTTATCTCATCTAAAGGGAACTTGCTTGACAGTGCTGTAGGCAGAATGGTTTGCTGAATTAGCACTTTAAATCAGTCATGTCTGGCTTCCAGCCTGCTGTGTTCATGTGATGTCTGCAACAAAGTGACTTGGTTCCTGAGGTTAGAGGTGAGTGCCAAGTTTAACCAGCAGCTCAAGTCAATAGAAAGCTCTCGAAAACTTGAGCTTCCCACTGTCTGGCCTTGGTCATATAGAGACTTACAGTACCTGTTCTTTGCTTAGGAATAGTGAGTGACTGATCCTGGGTTGTGTTTGTTCTGACTTCACTTGTTCTGCACATCACTTAGTCTCTTTGTGTTGCCATACCCCTTTCTGAACTGCTGTTAATAATCATCTCGGCACTCTCAGCTGATGCTAACTACTGGCAATGTGTGAAGCACTAGTTTTTCTAACAATAGTTTTTATATGACATAGCACTGCCATTGTAGGCTGCCAAGAACAACTCTAGTATGGAGTTCAGTAAATGCAATAGCAGGAGCTGGGCCTTTGATATGCCTTTCTGGCTCGTTGTGAAGGTACAGCCTGTAAATTCAATTCTGTGGCATGACCAATCCCATATGTCATCCCTAAAAATTTATTGCGTTTAGATGTATAGAAGAGTAGAAGAGAATGGGGAAGAGTATTGAGAAAACTGAAGATGATTTTTTTCAGATATGTTTTCTTTTGATATATTTTTAGGATGGAGAATCTTTATGTCAACCGTTTCATGCACATGTTCCAGTCCTCCTGGAGTGATTTTGCAGATTTTGAGAAGATCTTTGTCAGAATCAGCAACACAATCTCTGGTGGGTTTATCAGTCTTTTCTGATGTTTGTGTCATAGAATGGCTAATTGTCTGGTACATATTTGATTAGGATGGAAGTGGCTGACATGCTTTTCTGCTCTCTAGTAAATAAACTGTAATCTCAGACCGCTGATTGCACCATCAACTCACAAGAATAAAAACATAGCTGCGATCTCACAAGGAACTAGAATTACTGGTAGTTACTCAATGACCTTCTCTGTCCTTCTCTATACTGGAGATCAGGCCAGTTGGGCAGTAGAGTACCTTCTAGCTTTTAGAAACTGATTTTCAAGTGTGTACAAGTCCTATAGTACAAATTTTCTTAAGTATTTTGCGTCTAAACCTTAGTGGGAGTGCTTTTCAGATCATATTAGCTGGTAAGGCATTTTTGAAAGTTTGATTGTGCACATCCAACTTCAGCCATCTAAATACATGGAAAATCTCCAAAGAGGCAAATCTGGTAATGGTTTCTGCTAAGGGAAAGTATGAGGGTGATTTCTGTTGCCTCTAACACAGACCAGATCAAAGACTGTTGTCTCATATCTCAGCCATGTGCTCAGTTGCATTGCTGCTAGAAGTCCTGGCTTCTTGACCCTCTTCCAAAACAGGGAGGTTACCACTGCCTTAGTTCTGCTGTCCTAGACCCGTAGCTTCCCTCGGTTGGTTCTCGTGGGGCCATTTGTGTCAGTGACATCGAGCAGCTCAAATGCTTTCCAGGGGTAAATTTTTCCCCACAGGGGTTATTTTGACAGAAGTAATTTCAGATATGAAAGCCCATGCTGTTAGGCCAGTGGATAATTAGAAATTAGTGTGAGTTAGCCCTGAAAAAACTTGTGGCATTTATCCAAAATGTCTCTTGCCAAAAATGTGTCAGATGAGTTATGCATACTGCATTAAATAGCTTTCTTTTATACTCACATCTTACTAGAAGACAAGAATCCCTGTCTAATAGTGTGAATTTCACTTTCAGTTTCAGAGAAGTTCAGTTTCTGAGGTGTCTTTCCTACTGTTAAAAACTCCATTGAAGTAGTATGTACATATAAAGGACAAACTACTGCTTTACTTTAGCCTTTTTCAGTAAGAAAATCTTAGCAGTTACTTAAAGACCCAATAAAAAGAATTGTAGACAGTCATGGGCTTTGAAGTTGATGGTGCCATTTCTGTAGAGCAGAGCTGGGGAGCTTTGAATTTTAGCCAGATCCAACCTTCTGCTCTTGCTTATGGTGACTTTATTTTATTGTATTATTGGATGTAATAGATACACAGCTACTTTGAATTGGGTAGTGTGTGACTCCTCAAATGTGTGTGAATAGGCTGTTCATATTCTGCAAAGGAAAATCCTTTCCTTCCTGCTCTGAAGTTTTACTCTTCTTCAGTCTGCCTGAGGATCAGTTCACAGAAATAAGAGTAATTATGCAGTCTTGGGTATAAAACCAAGCACGCAAGGTGGCAGAGCTATTAAAAACTAATTACAGCAATTTGTTACATTTAGTAAGATTGCTTCTTAAAATGCTTTTGACACAAGAACCATATATGATCTACAGTTAATTTCATTGATAACATTTCTGAACTCATGAGGAAAGCTCCAATTCTGTGACATTTAAACATTAAATGTCAGACTCAGTTATGTTAATGCAACTCTGAATTTGCTTTTTTGCAAGCCTTGGTAGAAACAGGGATAATGGAGAAAGGTGATTCAGGGCATTTTTCAGTCATGCAGTTTCTGTCCAAGGTGATGAGTCATTTTTTGTTTGGTTTTAACTTCAGATACAGCTCCAGACACATTATGCAATTGATAGAGACAATGTAAATGTCACTTTATATAAATGCAACTTTTTTATGCTTTGCTAGAGAGCATTGTGTATTTCAAAACGTTCCTTTTTCTTTAGTTATCACTGCATTCCTTTAGGCCTATATTTTTCATCATTTTACCCTATTTAGAAAAATAATTTGCTTTCAGAAAAAGTTCTGCCTTGTCTGAAAGTAGACAATAGTGAAAAACTTTACTAGCTTTATTTTTCCCTGTAAGACACCAATGGATTTTTCACATTAATCATGTTTTTTCTGACTCTGAACTTGTAGACTGAAGTGGCAACGTGACATTACAAAACAGAACACTGTGACTATGGAAAACATCCGTTAGTACTACATATGTAATAGTAAAGAGATTAAATACTCCAGTCTAGAATTTTCCTGAGGTGTGAATGTGTTTATATTAGCAATTTAAAAATAAATAGGAAGGGAAAAAATCGAGCAAGCAAAACAAAGAATGAGGAGTTTTATTAAGTCAAAGTCCAAACCCATCCCCAGGTGTCCCTCATCCAGCTCCAGCTAAGAGAACTGCTCCAGCCACTGATGGTTTTTCTACATGTGTTGCTGTTTATTTCCCTTCTCCTGCCTGTGCAATCTGTTTTTTTGCCTTATCCCTCTGTATTACATGCCTTGTGTATTTGAAGACTGAGATTAAAAACACAATGGAACACCTGAGAAGGTCATTTGGAGATGAAGAGAGTATTTTTCATAGACGTAGAATATTTTACTCCTCATTGTTTCTGTACATGAAAAACCAAATTATCAGCAATTTAATTTTTCTTAAAGTGAAAAGTAAAGATTAAATTGTCCATTTAACTTCAGTGATTTCTTTTTAAATTCTGTGCCACCTTTAGAATCCTTTTCTTGCTGCTTTCTGTAGTCAGAGTTGCAGTGCAGTATAACAGAAAGGTGGGGAGGAAAGAAGGCATCCTACAATGCAGTAGGATATTGATGCAGTGCAGATATTCATGCTGCAGGCTTGTTGTTTCTTTAGAATATGTGATGCAGCATTGGAGGGAAGATTTTATGTTTGGCTACCAGTTCCTGAATGGATGCAATCCCGTTCTGATACGGAGATGCACAGAAATACCCAAGAAGCTGCCTGTGACTATGGATATGGTAGAATGCAGTCTGGAGAGGAACTTGACTCTGGAGGAGGAAGTGAAGGTATGGGTCTGTGTCAGACTTGACTCCACCTGCTCCTTCTTGTAATCTCTAACCTCCAGGCTCTGTTTTAACTGCCTTCAACCTGCTTTCTTCAGGCCGTGTGGTTGGTTATGGCAAAGCTGTTTGTCTCTGCAGGCTGGCATCATTTCTATTGACTGTTTTCTCCTGCTGTCCTGGTGCTGCAGGCCATGCCTTCCTCCAGTTCCAGTGGAAGAGTTTTAACTGGGAAGTGAAGAGTATTTTTTCAGTGGTTTCCTCTGAGAGGTTAGGGATTGACTGAATGCCTCAGAGGGGAAAAGTGCTTCTTGTTTTCCTGGTAGGATCTTACACTGTTTTCACCTGCAGAGTTGAACTAGCGTGCTGAAAAGGGGTTGACAAGAGTGTTGACTTGCTTGTGTTTGCCCAGTGAGCATGGGGTTCTCTTCAGCTGGCAGTGTGAAACTTGTTTACATCTGAGTGTAACTGCATGAGTGCCAAATACATAGATGCTATTTGCTGAAAGCCTTACTGCCAGACTGCAGACATGAGTCAGTTTGTGAAATGGTACTTGCTGTCTCAATGGCATCTTCCCTGAGCTACCATAAGCAAGGGTGGGCCAATGGTCACTTGTGACCACTGGGCACAAGTCAGTCTCTGGCCAATACTTCCCATTTTTTTGTTCCTAATCTTGTTGCTTGCACACCACTAAAAAACATCCTGCTTCTTTTTTATTCTTTTTTTCCCACAGCAAGGAAACATTTTCATTGTGGACTATGAGCTCCTTGATGGTGTGGATGCCAATAAAACAGACCCATGCACAATACAGTACTTGGCTGCACCCATCTGTCTGCTGTATAAGAATCTGGAGAATAAAATTGTACCCATTGCAATCCAGGTGGGCCTGCTGTCACGATCTTTAATGGGGCACACTGCTTGTGGTCTTATTTTAAACCCAAAGGACTTGAGGTTTCATGTTATTTTTATGTCTTTCAGCTTGGTCAAAAGCCTGGGCCAGACAATCCCATATTCCTTCCTTCAGATGCCACATATGACTGGCTGCTGGCTAAAATTTGGGTCCGCTCATCTGATTTCCAGATCCATCAGACAGTGAGCCACCTCTTACGGACACACTTAGTCTCAGAGGTGTTCAGCATAGCTATGTTTCGGCAGCTGCCTGCTGTACATCCCCTCTTCAAGGTTAGTTCTTGCGTGAAGGGATGTATGTGGTCTAGGGTGGTTGTCTTATCATTTTGACAAACCAAAAGGAAGTTCTGATGATAATTCAGCTGAAATAGTTCAACTGGATGCCCTGCAGGGCTAAGCTACCAGGAATTCCAGGACTTCAAACTTCAAACTGGTTGCTGTTGGATTCAGTCTGTGAATTTGCCTTCCTTCATTGTTTGTCCCACTTCACAGCTCTTGGTGCCACATATGAGGTTCACAATAGCCATCAATACCAAAGCCCGAGAACAGCTTATCTGTGAATGTGGCCTCTTTGACAAGGTAGGTGGTCCTCTTTGTGAATCTTCATTCTTCATATTTGTTCATGGTTCTTCATTGTTTGTCATGGTTACCTGTGTACATAGCCTTTATTCATCACATATTGCCTTATTTCTTGGCCCTTCTGCTAATGGGCAAACATGTAACTAGTGTCACCTGAGAAACTGGCACACAGAACTGATGGCTTGTTGTGCTAAAGATGTTCTCTTTTACCCCTAAAAATCAGAATTGGCCAATATCAGTCAGTATCTCGCTCATTGCTGATGTGACTTTGAGTTACAAGTATAGAAGTGCAAGATACCATATTTCACACATAAATTCCTGCACATATATGCACACAGTTAAGTCCCAAATTTCTTTTAAGTATTCAGATATTCTGTGTAATCTGTGAGAAAAAAATATTTGAGATTGCAAATGGAAGTTTTCATCACAGAAAGACAAGTAGGTAAGACATTTTGAAGCCCACAAACATTAGATGTAGATTATAGTCTGTCTTCTTGAATTGCCATAAACAGCAGATCTGCTAGGATTAAATCTCAGCTTCATCTGAGCCAGTGAAGCCTAGATGTATATGATACCTTTTTTGATGATTTGAACAAGGGGATGAATACATCCTTAATAAGTTTGTAGATGACACCAAGTTGGGTGGGAGAAATTGAATGCTGGATCTAAGAACCGCAATAAATTGGCACACAGCAGTCTCTGTGACAACATGCTAGGAGCAAATGGGAACTTTGGGGAGGCTTCAGAAGTCCTTTCAAAGAGGGAGCCTGTGTTTCAGGACCACTCTGTCCCCCTTATGTGCTGACACCAGGCCAAAAGTAGCTTCCACCTCAGAGTTTTCCACACAAGCAGAGTGAAGAGATTATATCCAGACACCTTCCCTTATTATCTGTACTCCACTGCTGACTGTGGAGGCATCCCGTCCCTTTAAACAGAAGCATCACGTCTGTATTCCATGCATGTGGGATGAGTGTGTGGCTAAGACTTGCCAGCAAGGATCCTGGAGTTCCAGAATTTGTTGGTTCCAATGTACATGAACGATCAGCCAGAGTAAGTGTAAGGTAACTACTGCTGCAACCCTCACATCATATGCTAGAAAAGCAACATTTGGGAACTTTTGAGCAGTGATTATCTGAAGAATTTTGGAGTGCTGTCTGTTGTGGACATGCTGTGTTTTCCAAATATAACATATACTGTGGCCTGTCCTTATCAGTAGTCACTGATAGTAGTATAGTAGTCACTTATCAGTAGTAGCAGGATTGATCTCCTGGCATAAATTTCAGGGTGGCTAATGGTAGCCTGCATCCCTAAACACTTTCTCCTAAACTACTGTGTAGCTGCAGTGTGTAGTTTAGCTAAAGCTGTCATCTAACACACTCATGGCTGCCTTCCTTCACATATGCACTGGCTGTAGAGCACAGGACTGGGAGAAAGTGCCATGCTTTGATGTTGCTGTACTTATTACTGTATTCCAGTAAAAGCAGGTGCTGTACTGCAATTTAGTAGTTTGTGCAGAGATGTGCTTTTGTCCTTGAAAAACGGATTCACCAGCATTCTGAATATCGTCTCCTGGAATTTTGGAAATAATCTACTATTCCCATCTTGCTGTTCTTCCAACAGGCAAATGCTACAGGTGGAGGAGGACATGTACAAATGGTACAGAAAGCAATGAAAGACCTGACTTATAGTTCCCTCTGCTTCCCTGAGGAGATCAAAGCCAAAGGGATGGACAGCAAAGAGGATATCCCCTACTATTATTACCGGGATGATGGCATTAAAGTTTGGGAGGCTATAAAGAGGTAAAAGACCATCGTTCTAGGAACTGCTAATAAAGTCACTGTCACAGAGACACAGACCTCATTTTTTTCTTCTCATTTGGCTCTTCATCACATTGTGTGAAAAATACACAGGCTTTTTAGTCACATGCCTTTTCCATCCAACACACCTCATCCAAAGAAAAACCTGTAGTCAAGCACAAACTCTTGAAAGATTGTTACTTCCTGCATTTTTCAGTGCTGTTTTCTTGCATTCTGGATTTCAGAGGACCCTTTATAAGTATGTGCTCTTCTAATGGGATATCACAGAATTTAATGAATTGGAATTTTTTTAGCTATGCACAAATTAAGAGAGGGCCCAGCTCTTTGAGCCAGACACACGAGTTCATCAAGGTTAAAAAGTAAGTTTGAATTCCATGACAGTTGTGCTTTAAAACTCAATAAAGTCGGTTTTGTTCTAATTAGTTAATACCTTTCTTAAAATGCCTTAAAATTGCAAGGTCTGAGTTTAATCAGGAAAGGCAGAAATTATGAGTCAGGAGAGGTACTGCAAGGCTGCTCAACCACACAAACGTGGCTTCTTTTCAAATCTGAAACACTGCCTCAGAATGGAATGATTCATATAGTTTTTATTCTGAAGCAGCATTTAATTTAACAAAAAAACATATTTTTGCATGGCATAAGTTGCTTACTAAACATGCAGCTGTTCCTGGTCACATGACTTTTGAAAAGCATGTTCATTAAAAATCAGAACTTTTGTGTACAGAAGGTAGGTCTATGATGCAAGCATAATGTTCAAAGTGTTGGGTACATTTTCATCTCCTATGTATTCTCTGTGTTTTTACAAAGGGTTATCTTGCAATATTTCCCACAATTGTTAGTGCCCACTTGAGAGAAAAGGAAGCTATAACCTTGCTGTGGTTGTTTTCTTTATGTTATCAGGTTTTTTTGTCCTTTTCTTTCCTGTGTTTTCTTTGTGGTTCGAGGCACGCCTTTCAAATTCCAGGTAGTATTTAGTCAACTCAGTATAGTTTGACCGTTTGTGGGTGCTAACCTCACTGGAGTATGACGTGACACTGCCTCGGACTTGGCTGGGACAGTCTTCATAGGTGAATGATTTGGTTTATAGATGGTGAGAGCCTTCAGAATGTGTGAGGTCCTGAGCCATGAACCCATGGTTGTGCATGTGTCTAGTCACCATGAATCTCCTACACTCTGCAGGGGCATCCGTCTTGAATTTTTTTTACGAAATCATTTCTATCCCCAGCATTACTTCACATGTGGTAGATTGGTAGATAGCCTAGACTTAAGCAAATGGATAAGGTTGCTTTTATAGAAACAGTGAGTCTCACGAGGCAAATTTGTAAACCCCTTCTCTAATACTCGGCTTCCTCTTTCTGATGTAACTGCAGATAGATCTATCCACCCAAATATATTTCAGCCCAAAAGGCCTCACCTACACTTCATATACTAACTTATATTTGTATGGAAGGGCCCTAAAATACTGCTGGTTTTTAAGGGAACAATTACATTCTCTATCACCTGGCACCTGTGCCAAATGCATAGAGACAGAGCCCATGCAGGGCAACTTTCTCTGTGCATGTTGCAGAATTCTTCTTTTCTATTGACTTATTCTGGAAGCTAAAATTACTTAAACTCTTGGTGTTTATGCAGTTGTTTGTCTGCCCTAATGACAAATCTTGAATTGGTTGGCTGATAAGGACCACACTGACAGATTTATAAAAGTCTCCAAATTACAGTAAATTTATAAAATGTATGAATTTTTATCTTAAGGGATAAATCTCTACTGGATATCAATTCTTAATTGCATCAGTCAGATTCTGCAGTCAAATGTTTCATCCTATGGTTGGTTGTCAAAATATTTAGCAAGAACTAACAGAATATCTCAACATAGCCCACTTAACCAGCCATTCAGTCATGAACTGAAAATCTTTGGGAAATCAAGCTTACCTATTTTTACTGCTTTCAGAAATAGGAGCCTTTCTTTCAGAGGTGTGTTAGCCTTGAGAGCTTTCATAGAAAGAGGAATCTTGAGAAGAGGAACTGAACAGGAAGGAGATACCTGCTGTAAACATTTGGTGTAGGAAATAGCTCTAGCCCTCTTCTCCCCAAGATAAGTTTCCTGGGCCACCTCCACTTTGGAGAATGCCACTTGCATTTCACAGAAAGGATGTTCAGTACGAGAGGCCAACTATTTGAATGGTATTCAGGGCCAGCTTTGAGTGTCCCACAAACAGGGGGTTGTGCTGTTTTGGAACCCCACTTCTCAGTGTGAGAGTCATGTGGATATGCAAGAAGGAATCTGTATTAAGTGAAGGATGTATCTGTGATGATAGAGGTCTGGGCAGGAGAAAAGCCTCAAATAAGAGAATAAAGTGCACAGGGTTGTTCAGGGAGTGCAGTGTGGTCCAGCATATTTTTGCTGGGGAAGAAAGTGATGCTGCAGCCCCAAATGAATCCAAGTTGCCTCTGTGCAGTCCCACTGCTTGTAGGAAGGATATATGAGGATGTTGAAACCTTCTGTCGCCCTTATCCCTTTCCCCCTTGCAGCATCTGCAAGGGCAGTAGGAGGTCTTGAGGAATGGTAGACTTGCTCTCTTCTTTTGGTTCTGTTTTGTTAATTTTTTCCTGTCTTCAGTTTCGCAGAGGATGTGATTCACATCTACTATGAGAGTGATGAGGTGGTGTGTGAGGATGTGGAGCTCCAGGAATTTGTCAAAGACATTTACGTCTATGGGATGAGGGGTGTGAAAGCCTCAGGTAAGCTATGATGGCCCAGCCAAGCCTGCAGCTTGTTAAGTCTCTGCTCACAGCAGCACTGTGTGCACAGCACACCTTGAGCTGTTGGAGACCCTCTCCCTCCTTGGCCCAAAGATGCTCAGTTTTATGGGTGAGACCCTGGATCAGGCCCCTCTTCAGGCACCAAATAAGAACATGCAAGAACTTCCCCAGGAGTATCTTGCTGCACTTTGTATTTGTTCGGCATCTGTGTCATCACTGAGTTTTTCTGCTCTCTTCAAGAGAAGATACTCATAATTATTTCCAAGAAATATTTTCCTTTGCTCTATTTCTTCTCACTGCCTCTCTTTTTTTGCAAACCATTACTTGGCTATGGGACCTCTCACCCATAACACGGGTCAATTCTCCCACCTGAGTTAACACTTCCATGTCTTTCCTGAAACATGTTGGTTGGGGGTTTTTATGGGGATTTTTTGCTTGATTGGTTGGTTTTTTTGTTTTGGTTTGGTTTTGGAGTTTTTTGGGCGGGTCTTTTGTTTGCTTTTTAATTCCAGTTACATTATCTCAGCAGATTTTCAGGAATTTATAGAGATAGGTGAGGATTCTTCATACAGTCCTGGCTGAGTTACATATGGCAACACTTGTTGGCCAGTGACCTAGAGCAAATGGCTTTGATGTTGCATGAACACATTTGAGTGCAAGATGTCCAGGCAAACCTGTGACATTTCCAGTCATTACTGGTATGTGCTGGTGTATAACAGCCTCTTGGGTTCTATCTGCCTGGACAAGCAAACAATTTGGATACACCTAGTTGCTGTAATTTTTGTTTGTCAAGCTGTCTCTTATGAAAACCTTAGAAATGGCCTTCTAGTAGGAACTTCATGCTTGTCCTAGGCATCTTGATAAGGAACAGGTACTGAGCCTTTCCAGGACTACACCTGGGTTGGGATGCTACAAGCACCACTGGGGGCAGGACTGCCACTACAGATGGGAAACCTTCTAGGCCTGCAGCATCTCTGTCTGCGTTGCTGCCACTCCAAGGCCTGTGTCATAGAGCAAGGGGACTTGGCTGACTCTGTAAAGACTGGGAGGAGGATAAATGGTGAAGGCTATGGCACTTGGGCCTCCCCCTTCAGTCTCTCTTTCTTCCCTTGGTGGGCTGCTGTGTCTGAGAGAATACCAAACTCCTTAAAGATGAGCACAGTGTAGTTAGGATAGCAAGACAAAGGAGAGGATGGTGCATCCTCTCCTCTTTGGGCTTGATGGCTGGCCAGAGCTACCATGTGCCTCTTCCCTCAGGCTGAGTTCACATCTGCATCAGGTTGGTGGTGGAGATGTGAAGCAGCTGGCACAGGCAGTTTGAGCAGAGGCAGCTTGCTCCAGGTTGCTGGTCATATTGGGCTGGGACAGGAAGTACAGAGCAGGGCTGTGTTATAGTGAGGGTAAAAGAGATAAAGATCTGGGGTTGCCTTGTTGCAAAATATTTCCTTAGTCCTTGACTATTCCGTTTTTTCTTTATAAAGCTTCATTTGATTTTTCTCCTTCAAAGACAGCTTGATGCAACTATTTCTGTTCCTCATTCTGTTGTTTCTCTTTCAGAAGTTCTCATTTCCTCACTTCCCGTTTCAGCAAATAAGCTCTCCCTGCACTTTCTCACAGTACACTTGATTGCTGAGCCTCAGACCTTTATAAATACAAGCACATGGGCACTTCCTCCTTGGCATGAACCTTCACTGCTTGCATTGCAGACTGAAGAAAAATGGAGCATCTGAGTCCCCTGCCCTGTGGACTCTCAGAGTTCCTTGCTGCAGGGTAGGTGGGACAGGGACATGGTGTTTTTAAAGGTGTAATTCACTTTGTCTTTCCTTTATGGAATACCACATACTTTGCAAATGGTGATGTCTCACAAACCTGTATAAGGTAGGGAAGAATCACAGAATTTACAGCTGCACGGCCAAGGCACAGAGGTTGAGTAGCTCTTATTAGAACATACAGCAAGACTCATAGCATGCCCTGCTCCTCAGTGACTGCTTCACAGCCCTCTTACTCATTTCTTTTGATTACTGCTTGATAGAAGGGGTACTTCATAGCCGAGTTACTTAAGCTTTTCTTCTCCTTTGTTTAGGGTTTCCTAAGGTGATCAAGACACGAGAGACACTAGCAGAATATCTCACAGTGATAATATTCACAGCATCAGCTCAACATGCAGCTGTGAACTTTGGTCAGGTAGGAATTTGTGGGAAGACTGTTCTTCTTTCTGGGCTGGGAGGTACATCTACCAGGGCAAGGTTTGAGAAGTATTTTTTAGTATATTTACAGAATTACATTACTGCTTCTGGTAATAACTGGTCAAAATAACTCCAGAGCCCTCTGCAAATCCTCATGAAGTCTATGGAAAATGCAGTAATTTGGAAGCTGAGAAAGGCAGTTTGAGTCCTACATATGCACCAAATGACAGATTTAGGGATTCTAACTTCTATATTTTAGTTTTACTGATTTTATTATAGGGAATATTTTTTTAAGCATTTAAACGAGTTGGTAAGGCCTCTTTCAGGAATGCTGAAGGGTTCAGGTGCACAGGCTAGTTACCCTGTTTTTCAGGCGTCATCTGAGCTGCAATTTGGGATGTGCTGGTTGTGTGAGACCCATTCTGCAATGAAATGCAGTGAATTATTGTAAACTTTACCCTGCCTTTGTTGCAACTTTGAAGCAGGCCAGAAGTGATTCTGAGTTCCCAGTCTGCCACTCCCCATGGCCAAATCTGCATGCCATATTCCATATTCCATGATGAACCAGCATCCTTTATCTCCCTTACTGTCTGTACACAGTACTATAGGCATGTTCTGGGAGGAAATTTCGCAGAAAAGAGAAACTGGACAAAAGGAGATTTTATAATTTTATAATTTATTTTTTTTCAGAGGTTACCTCAGATTATTATAAAAGGTCTTTGATGAAATAGCTAAGGTCTTAACCTGGCTGGTGAATTTGGGCTGTGTGGCGCATGCCTGTACTGAGCAGAATAACTACTCCCATTTAGTTGATTCAATTCTCTCTCTCGTGAGCTCCTGAGTAAAACAGTAGGGGTTTGCTTGTCATCTCCAGTCCTTCTCTAGAGCATGTCCTTGACATCTTCCTTCTCTGAGAGGTTCATATCACAGAAGAAAATTTCGTGTTGCCAAATTCCCAATTTTCTTTGGTGTTCCTAAATACCAGCCACTATAGCTTTTCACTGTGCTCTCTCTCTTGTTCTGTTGTACAGTATGACTGGTGTTCCTGGATTCCCAATGCCCCACCAACAATGCGCTGCCCTCCTCCAACAGAAAAGGGGACTGTCACCATTGAGCAAATTGTGGAGAGTCTGCCAGACAGGGGACGTTCTTGTTGGCATCTTGGAGCTGTCTGGGCCTTGAGCCAATTCCAGGACAAAGAAGTAAGTCAACCTCCCTTCTCTAGAAGATAAAGGTGCAGATGTGACTATGAGGGCCAAGGCAAGACTGCTGCCTCACGAGATTGTAGTGCTGCTCTGTGCTTGACTTGACCATGTTTATCTTTCTGTGGAGATGTGTCAGTGGTGTAAATTTGCCACTTGTTGTGTCAGATGCAAACCAGCTCTGGGCAAGCAGTCATATTTTTACCCTGAGGCTGCGTTTCAGCCAAAATTAAAGTTTCTATGCTCGAGCATGGCATTGCTGAATAAGGATGCTGGTGTGGGTGGAAGAGGGCTGCAGAGGCATAAAAGCTTTTTCCATTCCTTTTCCCAGCAGTGCTGGGGAAGAAGGTACAGCAGTTCTTTGTCCCCATGTCCTGTCCCTTTTGAAAATCTGCTCCAGTGCCACATGCAGTGGTTTGTGCCTGGCTGGTGAGGAGTGAAATCAAACCTGTGGAAGGCTTTGCAAACTTGGTCTGTAGCTATTTCTCTTGTCTAAAATGAGGTTGTTGGTACTTGGTTCTTTCACCCAAGGGCTCAGAGCTCTGTCTGGAGGATGTGTTTTGAAATCCTTAAATGGAAGATGACGGGCAGAGAGCAGTACTAGCAGAGAAGCTGGTACTATGAATGGTGTAAGGGGAAATAGTCACTTAAAGTAACGCCAGTATGCATATTGGCAATGCAGCACTCAGAACACCCTTTGAATCTACTCTGACTGAAGAAACTGTCACACTGAACTCTGAAGGACAGTTTTAAGTCAACAGAAACTTCCACTGTCACTAAATGGAGTAGTCATCCACCTTTTTCATCTCTGGCTGTTAATTGCACTCTCATCCAGTCCCTTTCTCTAAACGCATAAATGTCTGAGTGGCTATGAGGAGGTCTGGCTTAGGAATCTCATCTGACTGATCACTGGCCTGAATAAAGGCGCTTACATTTCAGCAGATGAGCTCTCTGCAGGTGGAGGAGGCACCACATACACACCCGAAGTAGCACTACAGAAAGTTACAGGGATGGAAAGAAGCAGCCACCAATGGAGGGAAGGTAGCAGAGTATCTTTCATTGGCAGTGCCAGTGTAGGCTAGTTTAAATATTGCTAGTACTATTTTAATAGTACTGTTTGTGTGAGACTCTGGGTGCTGTTCTGCTGGGTGACAATATTGAAACAGAATTGCCTTTGTTTTCTCAAAGCATGATTTCTTGTTGTTTTTCAATTAGCTCTTTTTGGGCATGTACCCAGATGAACACTTCGTGGAGAAACCAGTGAAAGAGGCTATGGCAAAATTCCGCAAGAATTTGGACGATATTGTCAACACCATCACCGAACGCAACAAGAACAAGAAGCTTCCTTACTATTACCTCTCCCCAGATCGCATTCCCAACAGTGTTGCTGTTTGAAGAGACAGCTGGGAGAATTTGGAGGCGTGTAAAGCTGATGATGCTTTTCTGTTAGCATGCTTCTTCAATTAACTTTCAGAAATGGATAAGAAATCCACTGCCTCAATCAGAGCTGGCCTAAGTCTTTTTGAACTTTCCAAACAAATCTAGTTATGACCAATCTTGCCAACAAATTCTAGCTGAATACCCTCTAGGTCAAATTTGTTAGAAGTTTATTCTTCCAGGATTTTAAAATTAATCTTAGAATCAATATACATCTTTCTGTTATCTTGCCCTCTCCTTGACAAAACAGTGTAGTTGCAGATTCAATTACTCAAAGGAAAATATATCATAAGCAATAAACAAGTCACATCTTTAAATTCCTTCCTGTTTTTAATAGGGGACACTGATGAGATAGAAAAATGTAATCTTTAATGTTTATGCATTATTTGTAATCTGATTAAAACAAATTTTAAATGTTTTCACTACAATTGTCAACATCCTAATCACAATGAAGGTAAAAGCAGCACATTTTCTTAATACAGCTGATGGGATTTTGTCACTTTTTTGACAAATTCTTGTGAAGTGGCATCTCATAGGAAATGAAAATTTTGTACCTACATAAAGTTTTTTCTACGTAAAACTAGGAAGGTTTGTTTTAGCCTCTGCCAGCAGAGTTTGATGTCACTCATATTTACAGATGAATGTTTTACTTAGCACAACAGCAGCAAGTACAGACCTAGCAGTGCCTATGCCCAATTTCTGTTTCAGTGCTGAGGCTGCTGGGGTTTGTGAACAGTTTGTTCTGTTTTTGTGGTGAATGAGGAGGCTACTTCATGTAATGGAAGAATTTCTAGAGAAGGCTTAATTGACAGCTGCTCAGAGGAATCTTTAGATTTGGCCAACTAAGTGCAACTGGTTGTTCAAATACTTGGGCTTTAGTTAAAGTTAAGAAAGTCACTGAGATAATGAAAGCAAAATGAGGTTTAGGAAATTTAAGAGTTGTGGTTTTGATGATAAGAATATGGGTTTATTTTTCTGAGAATTTGTTAGGTACGCTAGCCTGCAATGTGTTTTCTCAGTAGATAAGAAACCTCCTTGTTCTAATAAAACAAAACTGAACATCTAGCTTTTATCCAATATCTATATCTAATCCAATATCTAATGCTCTGTGTCTCAAAAACCTTGCAGGAGTAAACACAACATGCTGTGTAGAGAAACTAATCTTCTGCTCTTTGAAAAATTTAGTCATTTCTATCATTTGTGTGTGATTCGGAAAAGGGTACTACTGAAATATACATATTTTCATATGAAACCAGTGTGGAAACTGATTTTAGACCCTTTACAGCAGACTGATTCCCGTTTTCTCCCCCAGCTAAAGACTTTGAGAAAGATGTGGAAGGTAAGACTGCTTCCTGTTATGAGGAAGTACATTTATGATTTGTGCGTCTTCTTACTGTAGCCCATGAGAAGTGATGGCGCGGGAGTGGAGCCATGCAATTGCATACCAGCACTGGAGTAGGACCAAGGGATCAGAGACAACAACCTGTGAGCTCCTCCGAACAAAAAGGGGGACAAATTTAAATGCAAAAAGCAAAGCTGTAACAAGCTGATACAGCATACCAGCTCTAATTCTTGTCCTTCCCCTACGTAGAGAAAATGTCCTCTTGCTTCAGTTTTCTTGTGATAATTATTTGCATAGTCAAGTATCTGTCTAGAAAACAAAATATGAGAAGACTGACGGATGTTCTGTTGCATCTGTGCCCTCTGCTGTAGCCTGTGGGCCTAGGAGAGTTGATGGGGAGGTTTGGGGAATTGACTATGCAGCTTTGAAGACTCATGGTAACTAGCTACTTCAATTGCAGGAAAGGTTGTAGAAAGAGGTAAAGAGGTTAAAAGCAATACTGACGCCAGAAAGGAAGCAAATACTTGCAAGTAATAAAGTGCTTACTCTTCCAGGGGATCTGGGTACATATATTGCTGTCCCACTCCCACCTCCCTTTTCAACTGCTCACCATCCACCAGGAAGGCATTTTCCTGTGCATGGGCCAAGAGGCTCTCCCCTACATCTTTAGCCATGACTTGCACAGAGGTACATCCTAAGCTGTGGTACTAAGGTACGGTGTCCACTTGCAGGATGCCTCCTAGGTTCAAACTTAAGCATCAGCTTGTTCTGAAGTGTGTCATGTGCTCAGCTTTGTAATACATATTACGGATTGATGTGCATCAGCTCAATGGGGTTTGACAGCCAATAGCATCAGTCTTGGCTGGATAGCTATTGCTACTGACCAGTCTGAGGAAATTTAGCCTGACTCTTCAACTTGAGCTTCCCTGCTGACTTTTCCAGTTGCAGTAATTCTCACTGGCTGGAAGATTAAACTAGGAGATACCTGTTTCAGGAAGTCCTGGCAATAATTCTGGAGACTCTGTCTATCATCTCAGCTCTTCTTCTTGGCATTTGGTCACTGGAGAGGACACTCAGCTATAAAACACCATTAGTGCCCATGAGAAATGAACTGGTACACGTTGTCCTAAAAGACTGTCACAAGTAGAGGAGAAAGCCTAATGTTTTCTCCCAAAGCAGATTAAAAGAAAATCTCTCCTTAAGAGAAAAGGAGGCCTTGAGACGGAGAGGGGTCATCAATGAGGGGCCAGGGCTGGCATTTCCCTGCTGAAGTCTCTGACTTTTTGGGTTCCTCAATGACAGTGAGGATTTAACCCTCCACAGCCAGCCCAGTTCTCATCAGTGACCTCCCACGTTTTCCTCTTTTTGCAGAGTCAATTTACCTATGTAAACTCCTTTTGGGATATTCCCTTTCCCAAACTTCAAACATCCCTCATAATATGATTCTGACTGCCCCTGGAAACAAAATGCATGTACTTCTTAGTCATCACATAAGAAGGAAGCTACCTTCTTCTCTTCCAGTCAATCCCCATTTTACAGATGGGGAAATGGAACAAAAGCAATGAAATCCACCAGTTCAGCTCTGATTTGAGGTCTGTCCTTTAGAAAGAACATGAGAGTGTTGTTTACTGGAAACATGCTAATTTTAGCCTTCTAGAGAGCAGACAATGTTTTCAGGCTTAGCCTCTCAGAATTACTAGCCCTGTTGCATGTTAAGCAGAATATAAAGACCTCAGTAGATGAGTTTATTAACTAGCGAGTTTTAATTAGCAATAGCCTTTTCTGCCACAGCAATAGTGACACGGTATCTAGGAAGAAACTGCACACACTGAGATCATCGCACAAGTGCATAGTTTGGTTTGTTTATACTATAAACAGGAATAAATATTGCACAATTAGACATGGCTGGTACATTTAGAGGTTAACTGAGTCATGGGTTTTTATGGCCAGAAGACATGGCTATGATTGCTTAGACTGATCTCAGCATACCACAGGCCTTAGGATTTCCCTGAACCATTTCCCTCTTCGACACAGGGATGCTTGACCTAGGCATCTTCTGTGAACATACCCACTCATGATTTACCAAAACACAATTCACCTTGGTGCTTGAGTCACTTGTCCCACTGGTGAATCCCTCGTGCTGTGAAAGATATGTGTTGTGTTTCTAGTTCTGCTTGCATTCAGCGTTTGCATATTGCAACAGACAGCTGCTTGCAGTAGCTCTGTGTGACTGAAGATCCAGTTCCTGACTAAATTCTTCCTCTTTCTTTTGGTAAACTGAGTAGATTAATTTCCTGGAATCTTTTGCTGTAAGACTTTCTTTAAATCTCTTATCTGTTACCACTGTGTGGACAGCGTGTGGGCAGTTGATGACAATGGTGTTTCAATGGCTTTTCCAGTCGTAATTTCATAGGCTGCATTTCCTCCTGCTTGCAGTTGTGTACCTGTAGTTTGTATGTAGATTTATGTCACAAGCCACACAGCAAATTATCTGTGTTACTGCACAAATTTCTTGTTTGTACTTACACAAGTGGCAAGCAATACCTTCAGTGAGTGAGAGAAACACTAAGCTGTTGGTACTCTGGTAAGTCTGGTAGGCTTCTAACAAGCAATTAAATTCAGCTTCTCTGGTGAGAGAACCAGCAGCTGTATAACCAGCAGCCTTTTCACCTTAGATTGGCAGTGTTTAAAAATCCAATGCTAGGTGATTAGGCTCAATTTATAATTACAGAGCTGAATTGTCATAGAATAATTTGGGTTGGAAGGGACATAAAAGACCATCTAATCCCCCGGCCATGTGGTGTTCTAGCATCCAATGCTAGAAGTATTTAACCTGTATTTAACTTTAACAGAGTTCACACTTAAAGTTAATTCAGGCTTTTGGCTGCCTGCATATACCAATATACAGCAGAGGTTTCTGGGGAGCCTGGCAGCTGGTTCAGCAAAACTGCACAGGCACAGCAGAGGAATGCCCTACACTCAGTGCAATTGTCACAGTCTGTGTCACTCATGGGAACTAGACTGACGACATCAAATACAAAGTCCAGCCTCTATTTTCTTTTCTGTTTGTAGGGTCAGATCTGGACAAACTACTTGACGTAGTGAGCCACATCTCTCGCATCTGTGAGGAAGATATTAGAGGGATAATTGTCAAAGCTGCTCGGTAACTTTTCAGAACTGTCAACTTCATAAGTATCTTTTTGCATATTCTAGAGCATGGTGTCTGTGGCACTGGCTGCTGCCACTCACATACCAACTATGGTTAGTAGCCATCAATGTTAAACAGTAATAAATAATCAGCATTAATCACTATTGTAATAATTGTAGGAAGTCTATCTGGAGGGCATGTTTGTTGAAAACCAGACATGAATGCTGACAAAGCCAGCCCGATACGCTGGTTGATGATCAGGTCTCAAAAAGTGTTCGGATAAAGTTTTGGACAGTCTAACCTTGTCTAGCACTTGCCTGGTCACCACTGACCTTCATATTGTAGAAAGGCTACTTTTGGTCAGGCCTTAAACAAGAAGGTCTGATTTCTCTGGCTCTGTGCAAACAACAGGTCAGAAACAGATTCGTTTGTCTCTTGTGGTTTTGGGAAGTATATAAGTGTTGCCTTATTTTCACTTGGACACTGCATATGGCCCAGCGTAAAATCACCTGTTTAACAGACCTGATCACAAACTACAGAAAATCAGGGAGGTTTTTGACATGAAGAAAAATGGGGATTTACATTCTAGCCTAAAAGCAATGGATCTACACCATTGTGGAATCCTACTTAAGCATGGGTTGTTTCAGCATATTCAAGCTGTTTCAGCAGCAGCATTTCACAGCAGGCTTTTCTGTTTGAAGAATGAAAGGCCATCTGGAAGTCTTCTCCTTCCCAGGACCTGCTCTACTGAAACATTATTTTTCTGTCATCATTAGATCTCAGAGGCTAATGAGTGCTACATGATTTAAAAGTCAGGGACTGGTACTTCTGTCTGCATAGATGGAAGCAAGCAGAAAGAGTAAATAAGAATGGCAAAGACTTAGTTATGTTTTTTTCTCTCTTTTGTTTTATAGGGCTAACATGACAGCAAAGATACAAACCAGTTTTCTCAAAGCATGCATGAGACATATTTCTGGAAAGAAAACTTTTATAACAGTACTTGTGTCTCAAAAGGAAATCAACAGATGTAACAATAGGAGGATGCAGGAGGCTTTGCAAAATGTATGTAGTGGAAGCAGGAGTTTCTGAAGTGGGCAGTGTCAGAGCAGCTTGGGCTGCATTTGGATAACTCACAGAAATGTCTGGCTCTCTGTTAAAGTAACAGATTATATTGGGATCATATTCAGATGTATAAATTGATCCAAGCATCTAATGACAGAAGGCATTTCCATAGTTTTTTAGAGTTATACAGATGGAAATGCAGAAATGTAAATATGGGGATAAATTAGTGAGCTGCCAACAGTCTAGATGCATTCTGGATGAAGGTTCTTCTTGTCTCTGTTTATGTGAAAAATCTCCCAGAAGAAGTGTTATCAATCATGAAAAGAGAATTGTGCTTCAGCAGTTGACTCAGTATGTGGCAAACTGCCAAAGGAGACTCAATATGACTGACCACGGGTGATGGATCAACAGTAAGAATTCAAGACTTTATAGACACTGAAATCCTGTGAAATCAATCCCTGAAAGACCTCAGAAATTTTGAGAATCACAGTATCATAGAATATCTTGAGTTGTAAGCGAACAACAAGGGCTCATTGAGTCCAAGTCCTGAGCCTGCACAGGACAATCCCAAGAATCACACTGTGTGCCTGAAAATGTTGTCCAAATGCTTATCGAAAAATATATAAATGCAGGAATAACTAGAATATATAAAATCAAGAATAAACAGTGTCACAAGCAAGTGATAGTTTGAAGGCTTCAGCTGCTTTCAAAAACATGTAATGCAACCTCACTGCATGGGCTAAGCTTCCCCATTTACATTTCCTTCACCTTTGGCAGAACATGCCATACTGGAAATGACAGCACTGCAGAGGGGAAGAATGGAGCTTATCCTTTTGGTGGGATATGGCTCTGATGTACTTCTAGAGAAGTGTGAAAACACTGTTGTCTGTGCCATGGCATAGGCAAGTATCACATAGGGAGGAGTTGTGGTAACATGAGAACTGAAGTAAGGTCCCAAGCTGAGCGGCAAGAGAAATGAAGCAGCCTGGCAGAGATGCAAAGGATGGAGAACTGCCAGAGCCTCCAAGGGACCTTGAAGGGCAGAGGGGTCTGCTCTGGGCAGTGTTACTCTGGACTCTGAAGAAGTCAGATGTTATTGTCACTGATGCCCTCTGCTGCTGCTAGATCATGTTAATAATTTTTTTAGAAATATTTCTTAGCCTTTGCCAGTATTGTAAGTTTTTACTGCCTGGTAAAGGGAAAGATCTGGCATCTCACCACAGTATTTCTAAGAGCACGTGTAGGCATGGAGATGGGATTTTCCTCTTTGATAGAGTCTGACTTCTGACAGGACTAAGGTCTCACTTCTTTCCATTTAGCAAGTCATGCAGTTATGTCTAGTGATCCCTGCCAGTTTGATTTCCTTTGGAATCAGCACTGAGCTCAGATTCGGATTTTCCAGGAGCTTGTGTTTTTGCCTGGTCATGTCTGACATTCCCCTGGTACAGTGATTTTTCCAGTTTTAATCACAAAGACATGGCTTTATATGACTGACTACTACTGACTGTCTCTCATTCAACCGTTATCAGTATAAAAACACCGAATCATTTCGTGTAGACACTATTCCCATACCTTGGGTAGGAACAGCATTTCTTTTCTTAGTGAAGGGTCAGCAAGGTTCATTATCTGAGATCATAGAATATGTTGATGATGTTTGCTGAAGTTGTTCCCAGCATTTCCTCCAAGTATGACCACATAGAAGACTTTTCCTTTCTCAGCCAAAGCAGGAACACCAGAAGCAGTGATTTCTGGAGTGAGGCAGTAAAAGTAGATCCCCATGGGTGATGGATGATAAAAGCAGTCCCACAGCAGCAGTGATGTGTCCATGAAGTACAGGAATCACTGCAGGGCCTTTGGGGCTCTGTAACTACAGGAGTGCTCCCAAGCAGACCATGTCACCAACCAGTCAGTCCCTAAGCTCTGTGTCTATCTGCATCTCCAACACCTCTACAATTGAGAGCTTCTGCTACTCTCTTTGTGTGTTTTTTCATAGTGACAAGTGTGCAAGCATTAGAATGTGTGGTAACAGAAACAAGAGACTCCAGGAAGCATGAAGTATAAATTTGCTCATTTTAGAAAGTCTTTGTTTATGCAGCCCCCTTGTGAGAATAAAGGTAAGAGCAAAGCAGGAAGAGAAAGGTCAATTATTTTACCTCTGAAAGCAAAGGAGACATCAGAATAGGAATATTCACTGTCTAACTCCACAGAAGAATGATTTTCAGCGTGTTATTGATGGGCTTTCTCTGGACTTATAGGACTCTTATAATCATATTAGAATTATGTCATAGCTTTTCCTTTCACAAGAGCCTGCCAGGACAAGGTTGAAAATCAGTTACCATACTGTGGAGAGGTCTATTTAAAGATGATGAAGGCATTACTGAATAATTCTGCACTTACTAGTTCCTGTGTTAATCCAGCATGTTTTTTCTGAGTTGAATTTCTGCATATTTGTGCCCATGTATTGGATTAAAATGTCCCTTCTCATTCAGAGATTTTTTTTGATGTATTACCTGGTGTCTGGATTTGCCATTTCTGGAGCTGGGATCCCAGACAACGTACAAGAGGATCCTTCTTGGTAGATAGAGGAATGAGACTGTTAACTTTTCAGCCTTCCTGCTGCTAAGTCCTTCCTTGAGTACAGAAATCACCATGTAGCTGTAACTACTTGCATTTCTGTGATAGTGGCTATTCTGCTCTGTGTGCATTTCAAGGAGCTAAACAGCAGTGGGGAGAAGAGGATTCCCTCATATTTACCATGCAGTTTTAGAGTTACACCCTGTTCTTCTTTAAGTTGCTGGCAACACGTTGGACCTTCAGGATCCCCCCAAGTCCAGCTGTTAGAAAGAATCGATCTTTATTTCTCCAAACAAGACAAATGGGAAGAGATGATTTATGAGTTTGAGGAAAAGAGACTGATAAACAGGATCCTAGCTGCTTTCAAAGAGACTGGATGGTATATAATACGGACATTAAATAGCATTAAAAAAAAAAAGGAAAAACCAAGATGTTGGACCTCTGCAAATCCCTGACTTACAGCCGATGAAAATTGCAGCACAGCCAATACCAGCCAGGAGAGGGCACTGGGACCTCAAAACACTTGGGAGACGCCTGAACGACCTACACAGTCTCTCGTGGGACTGAAGAGTAACAGGACATCCTCTCTCCTAAATCCTCCATTCTGATAAGAAATTATTGACTAGCTAAGCAGCAGAAGTTGTTCACTTCTCAAAATAACATAGTACCAGTTAACACAGAGTATTCACCCAGTTATGTTTTGTTTTGATTTGCTTTCTTGGGAGTTTTTTGGTTTGGTTTGGTTTGGTTTGGTCTGACTCCATTAACTCTATGGGCACATAGGATGCAGATGCATTGACTGTGGAGCCTGTTACTTCTTTTTTTGAGATATAAGAAAAGGCTTATACTTTTTTGCCCTTGGAGGTTTGAGGAAAAAAATGCAGGGAGACGAGAGGAGGAACATACAAAGAAAGAAATTCTTATTACCTTTTTAGGTTTTTTCCACAAAATTTACTTCACCCAGCACAGACATAAATAATTTACCATATTCTCATGCTGATAGAGTGAGGACACACATACATGACTCCTGTAGATTCAAATTTCCTTATAGATCAATAAAAAATTAAATGAAAAAGCAATGGCTGAGGCAAATAGTTTAGAATCCTTTCAAAATTTGTATACCACGATTATATTTTATATATATATATATAGTCTGTATTATATGTCCAGATAGCTGTATTTATTTTATAAATACATGCTTTATCTCACCTAAATTTTTTGTTACTTTCTGTTGTTCTTTATATAAGCCAAGATATATTTTCCTTTGTAGCAGAAGGGGAAGCATCTCAAAAGTGCCTCCTTGATCTTTGTACGTCATTTAGTTCTCAGTAGCTATGTGTCTGTGTCTATGGAATGAAATGGGACCTCTTGTCTGGTCACCTACTAGTATCAAGACCTGCTGCTCATGGGCTGTGCCTTCATTCTGCCTTTATTCTACCACTTATTTTCTTTTAACCGTGTTTACCTGCCAAACCCAGATAGGTCTTGCTTGTTGATCAGGTTTTCGTGCTAAAGCTTCCTGCTAGCAACACTCGGAGACCTTGGCATCTGACCAGTCTCCTATGGGGAATGACGGTAGATCCATGCTGCTTGGAGCTGGTTTTCTGGGCTCATCTTTTACCTAGAGACCTCTCCCTTCTTGGCCTCCAGGTACATCATCTGTGAGACGTTCAAAGTTCAGGATCTGCTCTTAGGGGTTGGGCTGATGATTTTCTGCCTCAATAGCTTATTTTCCCCCAGGAAATAGACTGCAGTCTGCAAATTGTATTCAGATGGACCCATGGAGTGCAAAACAAATTACTCTGCCTCCAGAAGAGTAACAAATGGCACAAATAATGCGTAAGGATGAATCCAGTACTGAGGCTAGGGCTGGGGGAAATTTAATTCAGACTTGGGAAAACCCTTTTATTACATAAAAAAGTGTGGGAGAGTTCCTTTCTTTTTTTCTTTCTCATTTTTAACTTTATTACAGCTGAAACATTTTTAGGTAGGCCTTTGTCCTCACATATCTATAGGTACCCTCAGGTACACCTGGATCAAGTAATAAATAATAAACCTTTCTTAATAGTTCTTAGTCTAAAGAGTCAGTGCAGCTTACGTGAAAGGTCCAATGAAAGTGGTCATGAAACACTGAAAGAGGTCATGGAGGTTTACTCTTCACTTTCACAAAATGTAGCTACAAAGTCTGATGTTGGAAACCTTTCAGACTGAATTAACAGAGTTCATTAAGAAATATTTAACCAACTCATTTGCACTGATAAAACAAATATCCTTCTTGCCAAGTCCTTGTAAATATCAGATAAGCTGTGCAATGTTTGTTTTGCTTCTAGCTCTGAGCTGTTGAATACTAACAGAATATATTGTTCAGTACCACATGTGGATCTCTGCATCTTTTGCCTTAACAGTACTGGGAGATTTACTGCAACTAATAACTTCACATAAAAGTCACAGAGAAAGAAGGCAAAGGTAGAAACCCAGATTTTTAAAATTTTTATTGGCAATTTTTCATTGAAATATCATATATTTCATACCTCTTAAGAGGGAAAAATAAATCATAGTTGATGTTCTCATTCACTATTCCAAATGACAACAGGTGAGACCTTTGATGTTTATGAGAAACAATGCATTATGCACTGTCATTTCCAGAGAAGGTGACATGTGCAGGAGAAGATGATGGTAAGGAGGAGTGGATGAACCACCTTTAACACTTGAGGGAGGCAGGAGTGGGAACTGCAGCAGAAGAGTCTTTATATAGGCCCTGTTTGCCTGGTGATTCCACATCTGAAACCTGTATTGGGGGAGAACTGGAAGAACTTGTTACATGCTTTGGAATGAGGCGAGAGAATCAATCCCTGAATCCAAACAGCTACCATGGAAGAGAATGATCCCTGTGGGCTCTGAACCAATCACTATTAAACATCAAATGAAACTCAAATAAAATTATTAGATTAGAAAATCTCACTTCAGCATGAAGTACTCACTTTTTAAATTTTTTTTTACTTAATGAACTGTGCTTTTGGCTCATGGACAAGTTCATCTTTTATGTTAACTTTCTAGCCATTGCTGCTTGTGTCCTGGCAGGAAAACACAGTCTGCTACCCAGGTATTGCTTGTGAATTCATGCAACTTCTTATTCCTTGTGGGATGCAGGCCATGAGTGATGCTTCATCATTCTTTTAGATCCATCTGCTTTTTCCCTCTTGAAGAATTAGCACACACTGAGAGCTTACTGTGGAATGGAAGCCATGGCTGATTTCCACTGTGATGAATAGAAAAGACATCCTAGAAATTCTCCATTGACCTGCAAATTCTCCTTTTCCCTCAATCACCATGTAGGTGATGTAAGCCCTCACAAAGGGAATGATCTGGGGTCTTTGGCCAAGGCAAGCACTGGTCCTCTTTGTCTCACCTGTTTCTGTCCTTGAACCCCACAACATACTCACTAGTTTGGCACTGACTTCTGCAGAGAAAGGCCCCTCCTGACCAATTCCCTCTACCCTGTTCTGGGCTCTCTGCATTTCTCTTTGACTTGTAGTAAACATGCTTGTCTCACTTTCTCCCATCTTCTGTCACAGCTCTTTTTTCTCAAGTTATTCTACATTTCTTTTTTTACCATTTAGAATAGGTAAACATGATTTACACTTTTACTGCACTTGCTGTAATTTGGCATGTTTAGGAGAAAAGCCTGTCTGATAGATACTATTACGTGTAAACTTGGTGTTAAGGTATTGCTGTTTCTAGAATGTTCTTCATTCAAAAACTAACCTCCCAAACAGTAAGAAAATATGCAAATCCATCAGTGGGAACTGGTCTGGAAGACCAGGCTGAAGAGAGGATTAGAAAATGCTGTGTTCTCTGGCAGACGCCTGTAATACTTTGGGACTTCTCACATGATACCGGGGAAATTGCTAAAGCCTGACTATCTACACAACAAACAGGGACATGGTGTCACCAAGGTGAAGATTCCTCTTCCACCACCATCTTCCTGCTAGAATGGTCCAGTGGTGGCTGTGACACTGTGATGTGGTCATTTCTTCAGGCTGTTCTGTTTCCTTGATTTCCTCCTTTAACTTCTCGAGCCACTCTGCTACATCTGTGCTTCTCTGGCAAGACTGAAAGGCACAGTGGAGGCATACATTATATCATTGGCATCAGCATCAGTTGCTATTTTTCCTTTTTTGAATGTTAAATGCATGATTTATGATATGTTTTCCTTATCACTGTAGTTACTTGAAGTGTTAACAAAGGTTTTGTTACTTGATGTTTGCTGAATTCTTCTTGAATTTTAAATGGTCATTTGGGGATTTTTTTCCATTATGATTTTTCTTTATTATATAAACTGTTTCAAGAACATAGGGACTACCAGCAAATTACGTTTCCATGATCTTTTTGATGATGATAAGCAACTGTTCAAAATTTCAGAATGCCTCTAGTTAAAGGCCTAGACACAGTTTGACCAGGCTTGTGCTCAGGTCTTGTTTGTACTGCAGATTCCCTGCTCAGTCTTTGGAAAGGCATGGCGGGCACTCTGCCCCGTGATGATGAAGCTACAGTCAGGGACAGCCGATAATGTTTCCCCTTTCCTTCTTTACCTCTGAGGGCATGGATCTTTCGCATGACCTGTGGTACACCGTGTTTATGCAGGCAGCCGAGAGAAGCAATCTCAGGAACTCTGCTAAGACCAGACATCCACTTCAAAGCTTGCAGCCTTCACTTCACCATGTATAGCACCTGACTGACTTTTTCCATTTCCTGACTCTTTTTTGCCTGGCTTAGAGAAGTGCCTGTTCCTTCTTGATGCTGACCATAGCCTAGAAGTAAGCACCTTGGCTTTATTGAAAGAAGATGGGGTATAGGAGCAAGATAGCGATTGCTGTTGGTGGAGTAAAAGTTCAGATCAAGGGAAGGCTGTTATCAGGTTCATTTCTTGCCCTTCTGATAAGTAAAATATTTGCCATGTATTGCAAGTGACTGATGAACTTCATTGACTTCATCCTTTTTTTCAGCTGAGTTGTATTTTATGGCCAGTGAGTTCATAGACAAATATTTAACCAAGATTTTGATCCACCTAGTCAAATGTAATTTCTGTGATCTGAAAACTAATGATGTGGTTTGTATCTTATCTCTAGTACTACGTGTAGCATTTTACAAATATGGGTGTAACACAAAGTTTGAATGCTGAAGTTATCACTGAACCTTAATATCTGCTGATCATGGCAGATCCTTTGCCAAATTGATGCCAGAAATAAGGCAGAGGTTGATATGGTTATTTTCTACTAAGAGAAATCCTATCTGAAAGTAATAGGAGATTTAGTAACTGAAATGTTGCTACTCAGAGCAGAACAGGCAAGATGATTTCCACAGGCTACTCTGCCAACCTGCCGTCCGGGTTTTGGATGGCCGAGTTAATTTTCTTCATAATAGGTGGTAAGGAGCCATGTTTTGTATTTGTGCTGGAAACAGTGTTGATAATTCAGGCATGTTTTAGTGACTACCAGTGCTTGCATAGCCTCAAGACCTTTTCTACTTCTCCTACCACCCTGCCAGAAAATAAGCTGGGGTTGTACAAAAAGTTGTGAGGAGACATAGCTGGGACAGCTGATCCCAGATGATCAAAGGGATATTTCAAACCATATGGCAACACGCTCAGCAGATAAACTAGGGGGAAATAGGCTAGGGATCACTGCTCAGAGGTGGCTGAGCATCAGTTGGTTGGTAGTGACCAATTATTTTTAATTTCCATCAGTTGTCTTTCTTCAGTTTTATTTTTTAAATTTCCTTTTCATCATCATCATAGTTATTGTATTATTATTATTATTATTTATTATTATTATTAATTATTATTATTATTATTATTATTATCACCATCATCATTGTCATTAGCATCATTAGCATTACTATATTCCAATCACTAAAATATTCTTATGTCAACCCACGAATTTTCTTACTTTTACTCTTCTCATTCTCTTCCCTCCCATCCTGGGGAATGAGTGGCCATTTGGTGCTTAGTTGCCAGCTGGGGTTAAACCACTTCAATGTTTAGTAAAATGTCACTTCTGTACCTGGTAAAGTTATAGAGAAGATAATTCTGGGAAGTATTGAAAAACACCTGAAAGACAACACAGTCACTGGTCACAGCCAGCACAGCTTCATGAGAGGAAGGTCCTGTTTATCAAACTTGACTTCCTTCTATAACAGGGTAACCCACCTAGTTGATCAAGAGAAGCCAGTTGATGGAAACTTTCTGGATTTCAGTAAAGTTTTGATCCTGTCTCTCACACACAGAATTACACACAGAATTAACAAGGTTGGAAAAGACCGTAGAGATCAAATCCAACCTTTACCTAGCTTAACAACNCTGACTACAACCTCCTTTCAGGTAGTTATACCAGGCATAAGGTCACCCCTGAGCCTCCTCTTCTCCAGGCTGAACAACCCCAGCTCCCTCGGCCACTCCTCACAGGGCTTGTGCTCCAGCCCCTTCACCATCCTCGTTGCCCTTCTCTGGACACATTCCAGCAACTTGACATCTTTCTTAAACTGAGGGGCCCAGAACTGGACACAGTACTCGAGCTGTGGCCTGACCAGTGCCAAGTACAAGGGAAGGATAACTTCCCTGGTCCTACTGGCAACACTATTCTTGATGCAGGCCAGGATGCCATTGGCCTTCTTGGCCGCCTGGGCACACTGCTGACTCATATTCAGCTTCCTATCAACCAGCACCCCCAAGTCCCTCTCTGCCTGGGCATCCTCCAGCCACACTGACCCCTGCCTATAACTCTGCATGGGGTTATTGCGGCCAAAGTGTAAAACCCGGCACTCAGATTTATTAAACCTCAGGCTGTTGGACTCAGCCCATCTATCCAGCCTGTCAAGGTCACTCTGCAGAGCCCTCCTACCCTCGAACAGATCGACACTCATTCCAAGCTTGGTGTCATCCGCAAACTTCCTAATAACGGATTCCATGCCCTCATCCAGATAATCAATAAAGATATTGAATAAAACCGGCCTCAACACTGAACCCTGAGGGACCCCACTGGTGACTGGCCTCCAACTGGACATGACTCCATTCACCACCACTCTCTCAGTATCTTTCTGGACAAAATGTTCAACACACATCTGGATAAACACACCACGTGGTGGGTGACCAATTGTCTCACAGGTCAAGCCCAGAGGGTAATAGTAAATGGGGTCATAGAAGGTAATAGTGAATGGGTGACATCAGATTGGTGACTTGTCACTAGTGGGATTCCAGAGGGCTCCATCTTAAGACCTGTTCTCTTCAATATCTTCATAAATGACTTGAACACAGGACTGAAGGGATACTAAGCAAGTTTGCAGATAACACAAAACTGTGAGAAGCTGTTGACTCCCTCGAAGGCAGGGAGGCCTTGCAGAGAGACCTCAACAAGTTAGAGGACTGGAAAATCACCAACCATGTGAAGTTCAACAAGGGCAAGAGCCAGATTCTGCACCTGGGATGGGCAACCCTGGATGTACATACAGACTGGGGAATGAGATAATGGAAAGCAGTGCTGGGGAAAGGGACCTGTGGGTCCTGGTCAATGGCAAGTTGAATATGTGTCAGCAGTGCCCTGGCAGCCAGGAGGGCCAACTGTGTCCTGAGGGCCATCAGGCAAAGCATCACCAGCCGGCTGAGAGAGGGGATTGTCCCACTCTGCTCTGCACTGGTGTGGCCTCATCTTGAATATTGTGGCAGTTTTGGGCACCACAATATAAGAAAGAAATGAAACTGTTAGAGAGCATCCAAAGGAGAGAGTGGAAGAGACCATCACAAAGATGGTGAAGGGCCTTGAGGGGAAGCCGTATGAGGAGCGGCTGAGGTCACTTGGTCTGTTCAGTCTGGAGGAGACTGATGGGACACCTCAATGCAGACACACATTTCTTGTGAGGGGAAGAGAAGGGACAGGCACTGATTTCTTCTCTGTGGTGACCAATGACAGAACCCAAGGTAATGGCCTGAAGTTGTGTCAAGGGAAGTTTAGCTTTAATATTCAAAAAAGATTCTTCAACCAGAGGATGGTTCGGCGCTGAAACAGGCTTCCCAAGGAAGTGGTCACAGCACCGAGCCTGACAGAGTTCAAGAAGCATTTGGATGATACTCTCAGACACATGGTGCAACTCCTGGGGATGGCTCTCCGCAGGGCCATGAACTGGACTTGATGATACTTGTGGGTCCCTTCCAACTTGGCACATTCTGTGATTCTGTGAAGACCAGAGGCCCCAGCATTTGCTTTCCTCGTGCACTGGGAAGAAAGCTGGGAAGAAAACAGCCTTTCAGGAGCTTCTTGTGAATGTGAACATACCAGGATGGGTCAGATAATCCTTATATACTCAAATAGCTTTTGATAGTTAAATAATCCCTGCCATCGGAGGTGGCCCAAGATCTTTGGCAGTTAAATTTATTTCCAGTTAAGCTCATGGAAACCTCCAAGCAGCTCTGTCTTTATCCCAACACCATTTTGAAACCTTTCAGGTATTGCATGAGTAATTGGGTTAAAAAAGCCATGTCTGGATGTGGGATGGTGCTGTGAGCAAAGCCCTGCTTTCCTAGTGCATTAGGCTTGCAGCACTTGTTCACCCCCAGGAATGCTAATAGAGGAAAGCAAGACATTTTATCTACAAAAATAGAGGAAAAGAAAACGCAAATAACTTCAGTTTTTCCTTGATGACAATAAAACTGGTTCTCAGCAATTTAATCATACCCCCCTAGAACCTAGAAGGCTCCTTTCAGATTCACTCATCTTCTCACTTCTGGTTTTAAACATCCTGGTGTGCAGTGTTTAGAGCAGTGCCCACTGTACTAGAATTTTCAGACTTTGTTGCTGATATAAAACATCATTAGGATCAGAAGAGATGCTTAGTGAATTAGAGTCATTTGCTTCAAAACAGATCCCTAGCAGTCAAACATGTACATCTGTGTATGTTTCCTGAGCCTCCCTTTGCAATCAGGGGAAACAAACTTCTTCAGTGTCTGACTCATTTCACACTATAATAATATCATAAGGAAAGTCAGATGACCCATTCTCTGGAAGTGTCAGTATTTCCCTGCTAACAGGGGAGACAAGCTGATGTGCTCACCCACTACCAATAGGTACTTTACAGAGACCTGAATGTCTGGAGCAAGGAACAGGAGAGTGGTCAGAGTGTGAACAGAGCCTATGAGGTGATGGGAGAAGGATCTTCTGTAAGGCAAGACCTACTCAGGGAGCATAGACAGGGGGATTTCTCTCCCATGCTAGGGATCTGGGATTGTAAAACATAAAGCTTCTCAACAACAGAGGGGGAGGCAGGAGGATGAAATATTAAAAAAAGGAACCTATTTCAAAGAGAACTCTCCAGGAAGATTTTGCTACAGAGCAACTCTGTTTGACCCACTTCATTTTTCTTGCCAACATTAGCCATTGCATTGTCTTTGAGCACCTGTTTCATAGACCACAGATTAACAGAGATAAGCAACCTCCTTTTGCACAGATTCTAATTCAGGGTGACTTTAAGAGCAATGTTAAGTCTCCTTCTCATCAGAGACTTCCTTCAGTGATGAAACTAATTTATGTATTTTTTATTCCACTAATGTTTCCATTTCTTAAGCTGTAGTTGCTATCATCTTCTGCTCTCTACACATGCCCTCTTCCCTTGTTTATTTGCTTCCCTACTGAGACTTCAACAGGACAATACATTGCTTTAGGACAACATATAGCTCAAAAAGTCAACCTTAGTAACATTCATTCTTATCTTGAGCAGATTAATAAGTAATCTCATATCTCTACAGGAATAGGGAGGCACTATTGGCTGATTTCAACCATGTGCTTTGGTATCACAGCATATAAATAAGCATGGATTTACAGGTCCAGCATCAGCCTCATCTGACAATTCACTTTTTTCCCTCAACCCACCATGGAACTCCTGGGAACGACTACTATTTTCTTGCTTGTCTGCATCTCATGCCTTCTCTTTGCCATATGGGGAAGCACATCACAAAAAGGGAAGGAGCCTCCTGGTCCCTTCCCACTCCCTGTTGTTGGAAACATTCTCCAGCTAAACCCAAAGAACGTGCCTGAAAGCTTGAAGAAGGTAAGGGACTGTTTCCTTTTTTTTCTGTGTTGCCTTCATTTCATAAAAAATAAAGTCCAGTCTCGACAGTCTCGCCTTAATTCAAAAGCTTAATTTGCATTGACCAAATATTAGATTCAAACAGAAACAAAAGGTTTTCAAGACATACATGCTTCTGAAATCTATATATTTAAGTCTATATATTACAAGTCAGTCTATATATTTGCAATGATCATATTAAAGATGAGTCCTGTGCTGATCTCACAGCATTACTGCAATTTGCAGTGGATTTGCAAGCCAGGCACTGATCTTATTGAAATATTCACTGTAATTCTCCTGTGCCTAACTCCTCACCAGGCTGGCAACACAGCCTGGTCCTTTTTTGGGAAGGACTCTGCTCCATTTTGCTGCCTCTGCTCTCTAGCAGATATGTAGGATCTCCTGGGAGTAGAACCAGCAAGTAAAGAAATTGAACCAGAAATTTTGGAGGTGAATTGTGCTGTCCATTCCCTCCCCTGGCTGATGTCACCCATCTGGTAAAAAAACTCCCGTGTGTTGCAGGGCCTGAAAGGAGGGGTCAGCTGGAGTGCCTGTTCCTTAGGGGGATTGTGAGGGTATGGGGGCAGATATATGGAAAGGGTGGATGTCCCTGCATTCTTCAGAGCAAAAAGTGTGGTGATGGCCGTTGTCACTGCATGTATTGTCAGATGCATACCCATATGAGGTCCTTTTTGCCTTGATGCTTGTGAATGTTGAGAATTATGAGCACCCTCAGGCATTCTGCTGCTGTTTCAGAGCACTAAGTGATTCAGTTTCCCACCATAAAAAAAACGGGACTATGTCTACTTTGGTCTTATAAAGTGAGCATGAGAAGCGTTTCAGGTTGGACCACGTAGCCCAAGAGTCTGCAATTATAGCCAAAAGCAGATGCCTGGCATGGATTACACAACTTTAAAGCAAGGATGCAGTGACTCTGCTGATATAATCGTTTAATTTTCAGAGGTCTGTGGCCCAGGAGATTTGAGACAGCTTTGTGTTTGTGCTAAAAGTCCTTTAGGCATTTGCTTCCATATGTGTATATAATTTCTTTTTGAGCTCATGTAAACTGTTATCCACTGTGCCCTGCAGAAACACCTTCCAGAATGTTTTGCCAGCCCTAGGAAGGACTATACTCTTTTCTCTGATTTGGACTTGATACCTTGCCATTTCCATTCATATCCCATATTTCTTGTACAATTCCCTCTTCCCTTGTCTGTAGCTCATAGTTGAAAGATCTCTGCACTGCTGCTAATTGATGTCATGTCTCAGCAATGCTGGCACAATGGCATGTCACCTCTCAGACCCCTTTGCTACAAACTTCTTTTCATACAATTAACATTCAGACATACTGTTCTTTTTGTCACTCTTTCCTACAGCTCAAAGAGAAGTATGGTCCTGTCTTCAAGATATATTTAGGCCCACGAAAGATTGTGGTGCTGTATGGCTATGATGTTGTGAAAGAAGCTCTGATTGATCAAGGAGATGACTTCAGCGGAAGAGGCAGTCTACCTCTGATTGAAAAACTTTTCCAAGGCACAGGTACATCCTTGCTAATGTTAGCGTAAAACTGGATGTTTTCAGTTCATCAGGAGCACAGCTGAGAGGGCAGTAGAGGAGGGAATGGGAGATTCAATTTACTACTTCCATGCAGACAAATTAGCAATTCAATACTCTCTCATTTCTGAAAATATTCTAAATATATACACAGCTAAAGAACTAGCAAAAGGAAAGTCCACAGCACAACAAAGATAAGGTAATATAGGCTGGCCCAGAAAGGGTCATCTTCAAGATTAGACTGTGAGATAATTCACCAGATCAGTCCCCAGTATGGCATTTATCTGGATAAATAATAAATATTCCATGGTATTACATATAGTGCAGTACCAATGGTATTGTCAATAATTATATGCTCTGTGAAGGTTTGTAGCAGAACATTTGAGTAGTTATGCCAGTGCAAAGGCCTACCTGAAAGGAGGTTGTAGCCAGGTGGGGGTCAGTCTCCTCTCCCAGGCAACCAGTGACAGGATGAGAAGGCACAGTCTCAAGCTGTGTCAGGTGACGTTTAGGCTGGATGTCAGGAAAAAAATTTTCACAGAAAGAGTAATTTCCCATTGGAATGGGCTACCCAGAGAGGTGGTGGAGTCACCATCCCTGGATATGTTTAAGAAGAGACTGGATGAGGCACTTGGTGACATGGTTTAGTGGATGGAATTTTAGGTAATAGGTTGGACTTGATGATATTGGTCTTTTCCAACCTTGTTAATTCTGTGATTCTGTGCTTGTGGCCAAGACCAATTCAGTACCAGTGTTGCCTTCTTACTTACATCCTAAAGTAGTTTTTTTTATTCTGGGAATAAAGTCAGTTTTGCTCAAAGTGCTGTGACAGATCAAATTTGTCACCTCAAGAATTGCACAGAAGTTACATTTTTACAATTGCAGTGTAACTTCACAGAGAGGTGTCTTTTCATGTTAAGTATTTACTGTCTAGCTCTCATTTAGGAAACAGAAAATCTGTTTCCTGATAAAGGTCTATTTTTCCTCTCTTTCCCAGGCATTGTGACCAGCAACGGTGAGACCTGGAAGCAGCTCCGACGATTTGCACTCACCACCCTGCGGGACTTTGGGATGGGGAAAAAGAACGTTGAGGAGCGAATCCAGGAGGAAGCTCGTTTTCTAGTGGAGAGGCTCAGGAACACACACGGTAGGATAAGGACTTTGTGCCTGCTGGGACAGCATATGTATCTGCAATGAGACAATGAGGGGTATAGGGCTGGTTCACAAAATCTATGACCTAAGGACTGGGCATATGGTTGGTGTATCTGCTCCTGGCTTCAGTAGGCAAAGTTACCACTCCTGACAGTGGGTCTAAAAGAATGATGAAGCATCACTGTTTTCCATAAGCTACTAATTCAGTCTGGCTTTATAGATAAACATTCCTGTTACAGTTCAGAGAAAACATTCTCACCTGCATTGCTAATATCCTTTGACTTTTATGGTAATATTGTATTTTCTTATGCCCCTGTGCAAACCTCCAACTCTGCCACACCTTGTTACAGCATCTTTTACCGTGTCCTAAAAAGCTTTGCAAAAAAGACAAATACAGCTGAAAAGGATAAAGCTATTACTTACCCTTAATGCAAATAATAAATAGCTATGACTAGTACCTTCTAAGTTCAGCATTAATATGCTCACCACCTCTGATGTGACATGCCCTGAGTCTTCAACAGCCAGGGAGTCACCAGTCGGGCAGAGAAGGGTAGGTGCGATTGCTGCTTGGAACAGGCAATCAGTGCTATCAAATTGACATTTTCTGGATCCTTGTTTTTCTTCCAGAATTTTGTACCTTTCATGTTGTTGTTCCTCCTCTTGAAACCTTGACGTGCAACTTATTGTCTGTAATAATATCTTTCCTTTCTTAGGTCAATCTTGCTTTGTTCTTATGCTGTAGTTTTCTTCTTAGAAATTAACGAAGCAGTGCTATCAAAACTAGACTTTAATCACGGGCATTTGAACGCCTATTAGAGGGTTATAAAACAGAATTTATGCTAATAGAGTTCATAAACAGACTACAATAACCTAAAGACATGGATCAGGTAAACTCCTCATGGTTTCATTGGGTTTTGTGGGACTCTTTGGGCCATTTCTAATAAACATTCTTATATAAGGCAGATATGCATTTGCCAGCTGAAGAAGAACTAAGCCATTCAGATAAATGCTCCATTAAGAACAGGGCAAAAGAGATACTTAAACCATTCTAACAGTAAAATGGTTTGCTTCAAGAAGAAAAGAATAAATTGAATAAGCCCTTCACCAGCCTTTCAAAGGACTGCAAAACTCTGGATCTCAAGAGGACATGAAACTACCCTGTCATACCAGAGAGGATGATCCCGGAAATACTGAAATCAACATAGCAGTTTTCTTGTTTGTTCTTGCAGAGCGACCCTTCAACCCTATCAAGTTCCTACTCCATGCCGTTTCCAACATCATCTGCTCCATTGTCTTTGGGGATCGGTTTGACTATGAGGACAAGAAATTTCTAACTTTAATTGATTTGATAGAACAAAACACCAAGTTACAGACCTCTATACAAACAGAAGTGCGTATGGTTATATTTAATAAATTTGTTAATTATTAACATTATTATCAATAATTATTAAAATTATTAGTGTTTAATTAGAAGGGATTTTCCTAAATTTGGACATATTTTTTGAAAGTGAAAAAGGCAATTAAATAACCAATTCCTGCAGCTTTTTCTTACCTTACAGAATTTTCATTGTATGTCCAAAGGATACAATTGCAAAAGTTGTTCAAGTGCAATCTATCCTTGAATGTAGTGAAACCATAAAGTAAATGGCATTAAAATCCTGAGTAATAAAGACCTACTGTTCCAAAACCGTTAAATTGCCCCATTTCCATAGTTACAATTAGGAGAACATTTTATTTTGTCTGCATTAATCAGAATGTGCTTTTTCATAATTTTATTTTTGCAGCTATATAATTTCTTCCCAACTATCATGGAGAATTTACCTGGACCTCATAAACAACTGATAAGAAATATTGAAGAAGTTGATCGATTTACAACAGAAATCGTAATGGAACACCAGAAAACCCTGGATCCCACTTGTCCTCGAGATTTTATTGATGCTTTCCTTAACAAAATGGAACAGGTATTGTAGGACTAGAGATTTATTGGATTATAAGGAAATTCTATCTTTTCACTTACAAAATAGAGAGGAACTTGCTCTTCTTGGCACATCAACGCCATTCTATTCTCTCAGTTTTCTTACAAAGAATTTTTAAACACAGAATTTAAAAAATGTTCATTATTATCATTCAGTAAATGTATTATAAATGCTGGTGTTCTGGAAAGTGTCCTGTTTTTGAAAAGGCATTAGATGTGTTTATAAACATACATTATGAGTACAGGACCTTTCCCTTTAAACAAGCTTCTTGCTTCTGTCATTCAAAACCTTCTGTCAAATCTTCCTGCAGGAAAAAGGGAATAGTGACACAAAGTTCACCTTTGAGGCCTTGACCAGATCCACGCTTGACTTGTTCCTTGCAGGAACAGGGACCACCAGCACCACACTGAGACATGCAGTTGTGATTCTCCAGAAATACCCGGAGATAGTAGGTAATAGAAAATACACAATTTAAAAATTTTTAGGAGGATGTGGGATCAGTTTGGGCCATTTCCTGTCACTATTACAGGTGGCAATGTTTCCCTGACTAAGGAAACATGTCTTTTCAATGTGGAAATGTGTATTAGTCTTAATTCTAATCATAAGAAGGAGATGTTAGTACTAAGTATATTCACATATTCCTGATTCACAAAAACCAAGTTTTGTTGTACATATAGGGAGAGGTTTAGGCAAACAGACGGGCAACTTGTCCACTCAACACTGATTTATTTCCTATCAGAGAAAATGCAAAAGGAGATTGATTCCGTGATTGGCCGAGACCGCAGCCCCCGCATGGCAGATCGGAGCAAGATGCCCTACACAGATGCTGTGATCCATGAAATCCAGAGATACATTGATTTCCTTCCAATTAATGTCCCACACGCCGTGGTCAGAGACACAAAGTTCAGAGACTATTTTATCCCCAAGGTTGGTTCCACTGTGTCTGAGAAAGGTCATAATCTCTTGAAAACAATGTGTTCTGATCTTTTTATTTTATTCAATTTTCAAAAAGCACTGAAATCTGACATTGAATAGCAATAATTTTCTGGAAGTTATTGAGTCCAACTGCTCATATTGGGGAAAAAAAAAAAGACTTTTCATCCCCTATGTGAAGAGGTAGAGCTTTCTTCTTTCTTTTTTTTTTTTTTTTTTTTTTATATAAATGCAAGTTGGATTCTATTTGGAAGGAATATTAAATGCTCCAGCAGACTCACCATTAAAATTCATTAAAAAAACATCTTTGCCATACCAATGGCATACATTTTCACTCATTAAATGCTCATTTTAAGCTGGGTAAACTCTGACTACCCTGCTATTTAGCTCTGGGAACTTCTTAATGGCTCTTTGTTTTAGTACATCTCCATTGTATCTTTCTTTCTTTGTTAATTTAGGACACTATGATATTCCCTGTGCTGACTTCCGTCCTACATGATAGTAAGGAGTTTCCAAACCCAGAAAAATTTGACCCAGGACATTTCCTGAATGCAAATGGTACCTTTAAAAAGAGTGACTACTTCATGCCATTTTCAGCAGGTAAGACCTCTTCCCCTTTCAGATGCTAGATTATCCTCTCCTAGAATTTCTTTGAAGATTTCGGTGGCTCCATCATCATGGTCTGTACAGCAGTGTCTCGTGACATCTGCTGGAGTCACTTCTGGGGAGATCTAACCCCCACACTAGAGTTTCAGTTGACTTCCTTTTTTACCAATCACAAAATCTCCTTCAATGCCTTCTATAAGAGAACAAAATGGGACTCAGCCATTCAACTTCTCTCTTCAAACACAAGAAACCAGAGCCTCCAAACCACCTTTGCCCACAAAGCACTCTCATTGTTCTAGACCCTTACCTCTTAGTTTAATTCATTTCCCCAAAATATTGCAGTGTTGCCTGTGCATTCTGAGATGTCTGAACTTTAACAGAACAGTTGGTTAAAATCAGTTATCAAGAAAAATATTGTCACCTCAATTTTTTTTTTATTTTTTTTTTTTTGCTTGCAGGAAAACGCGTCTGTGCAGGAGAAGGTCTGGCCCGGATGGAGATATTCGTATTTTTAACATCCATCCTGCAGAACTTTACTTTGAAGTCTGCTGTGGCTGTCAAGGACATTGACATTTCTCCAGTAATCACCAGTCTGGCAAACGTGCCTCGCAACTATGAGGTCTCTTTTGTTCCACGTTAGCCAAGTGAAGACAGTTGCCACCTCCCAAAGTCATGAATGCTCTGGTTGACTGACAGTTATTTCCTAATCTGTTGAGACTGGAACACTCATTTTTTCACAGATAATTTATGGAGACAAAAGTGCTTAGAAAAGAAAATTGTATGGTGTTTTTGTAATCATCATAGCCAGATCTAAGGAGAGATAGAGCAGGCCAACACATAGGGAAGAACACAGGTCTCTGTGCAAAATTACAAAGGTTCTCCTCTGCACCTACCTCGCTCAGCTGTTTCCTGTCTGGCTGCTGACATTTCAGGGTGTGTGGACTAGTCGTCAGAGAGCACTGCTGCTGCTGTCTCTATCACTTGTTACTCTCAGCACAGCAGAACAGATGCTTGTACTCCAGGGTTTCCACAGACTCTTCTTGAAATACCACTCTCCTCTGTACTTATGGGTTTTTTGTAACCCATTTGTATAAGTAAGTTTTTTTCTATTAGACGGTGATCATCTACTTTATTTTTGTCCCAATATTTGTCTCCTGTGGTGGGGATGGAGTTTATCAGTGATGGGGGAGATGATGGGTCATCTTCTCTAAGATTATAATGAAGATTTGTAAAATCACAGTTTATACTGAAAAATAAAGAAGTAATACGATGAATTGTTTTTCTGAGATCTCAGAACATCTTTTAGTGAAAAACCTGCATCCACAAAGCTTATATTCCCAAACGTCTTTCAAGTCTTGCACACAACTGACTGCTTCATTTCACTCATTTATATGAAATGTACTATGGCTCAAACAATGAGCTGGCTATTGACCTATAAACTTCCATTCACAACGTGGGATACAGCTGCAGTTACAGAGCTGTTCATTGTGGCAAAAAAGCACAAATTAAATCATATCAGGATGTCCCCAGAGCTATTTCCTACAGGAACACCAGCTTGCATCGTCCCATTATTTTATGAACTATGTAAAAATCACTACAGCAATGTTACAAGCAGGGAAAAAGATACAAATGGAATTTATATTAATGGCCAAGCATACATGTACAGATATAGGATTGGCATTTCCTGTCTTGATCACATTCCCTGCAAAGTATAATGTAGAGTGATTAGAGTGAAGACAGAGAGTTCAATCTATGTAGGAAAAGACAGCAACGTAATAGCACCACAATGGTATTAACTGTTTATGTGAATGAGGCAGAACTTGTTTCCTTTGAAAGTATTATTAATCTAGATATACCATGAGTTGGTAGCATAGCATTGCAAAGGCAAAAGCCACAAATGTCACAGAATCATAGAAATAAATTTTGTCACCAGATAAAAAAGAAAGCACTCTGTACTTCCTCTTCAGCTCTGCCATGACTAAAATAGCCAAAGCAAATGAGTGAGCAGCTTCCTTGTTCCAGACATCTTCCTCCATGCTGAAAAGGCTAGGAGATGGACAGTGAAGATTAGCAAGAAAACAACTTTAGCACCCAGAGATATGATACTAGAAGAAGCCTAAAGACATGTCCAGAATCTTCACTTTGTGTCACTTGTGGTATAAAAAGCAATTCAATGGTAACCAAGAACTGCTCACATTTACTCTCGGTTAACAAAACAAAAGTTGCCATGGTCGAAAAGCTCTGCATTTCTTAAGAAGCCATACAGCTCCCTCTCTCTGCCTGCTAGCACAGACTTTTTCTTCTGTGGGGACAGTGAAGACAGTGCATTACTCGATAATGTGCAGGACCATGTGAATTTTCTATGGCAAAACTCATACAATGTCCTGTCACTTGGCCACGTGAAAAAGACCTTCAAACTTGATTAATCCATTCTGTACACCTTTGCTCTTAGTTCCCAAATACCTCTCACAGAACATGAGAGCTCACCCCTGCAAGCTTGGTTTTCTAAGATGTGTCTAAGAAGCTTGGAAGCACCTACAGAAGGAAGAGTCAGCTGGGCAAGCCCTAATGAAGAAAAGAATTGGCAAATTCTTAGACATACTAAAGGTGTCCCTAAGTGAAGAACTCAGCAAAGCAATCCATGAAGCAGACAAATGTACTTCATCATTCTCTCCAGAACAGGGCAATAGTACTTGCCTGAGCTACTTATAAATTAACATGACATACAGATTTTAATTGTATGTCTGGACATTAAAGACAGATGTGAATAGAGGGAGATGAGGTAATAATCAAAGGTGGATAAGGAGTTTGGAGTAGTTAGCTGTAAACTCAAATATCTGAACTTTTTGTTGAAGAGGAAAAAATCATGGACAAAGAGTATACCAGATCCCCATGTGCACATATATGTTATAGGCTGCAGGGAAGGATTCTGAGACATTTGTGAATTCCCATCCAGAAACTTCATTTACAACGGAAAATTGTGAAAACAATGGTTTTATCCACAGCTGTCAAGTTTCTTAGTGAGTCTCTCAGTTGCCATTTTAAAGGTACATTTTTGACCTCTTGGGATGTCTGTGCTCCCTTGATAACACTACACATGCCCGAAAAGAGGTTGAAACTTTCAACCTAAGGAAATATTCTGAATATTCTGAGCTTCACCATTTAGCCTGAGGACAAAACTCTCTATTGGATTACTGATTAAGACTGAGGAACTTTGGTTCCAGGACTCACCTTTCTAAATGGATCCTCTGTCACACAATGCTTTTGCACATGAGTCATAACTGTAACTCCCAATACTTGAGTGCTGTGGGATATACACCGTCCCACAACTAAGACACACTCACACACACAAGCAGCGAAGGTTTCCACTTCCTTGCAGCTGAGGGACTCTAGGAGAGTTTTTGCACTTGTGTTTTTGCCTTTTGAAGCTCCAGCAAAGACTCTGCCTTGCTTTGATTCTTGCTTTTACTGAAGACTCTCAGTCCAAGGAGCACAGTTCCCACTTTCTGCAGTACGTGGCCCTCTTCACAGTGTCCCACAGATACGAACACACTTTGGTTACTAATTTTTCAGATCAAGTTGATCATTGAACTGGTGTCAAAGGACAGATGATGCACTTTACTTTCTTGGCACTTGGCATCTATTTCAGCCAACTCCCTGCTTCAGCTTCCTGATGTGTTTTATTTGCAACTGTCTGAAATACTACTTGTAAAGTAAAACCCCCCCCAAACCGTGCAAAAGGGGCTTACTTACCTAAAACAATGACCTTAGACCTTCCTGTCCTGTGCTTACACACTACAAGAACTAACAAGCTCTGAGAGCTATACAGGCTAAACTGAACATTCTTCATAGGCTAAAATATGGCTTCTTTTACAGGAAAGTTTATGATAACCACCAGAGTAAAATGATTGCACATGCTGGAGTATACAAGCTTCAGTAACCACTATGTGCATTTAAGCTTTACCAAGGCTTTAGGTTGCACAATCCAGAGAATATTAGTCGTAAGAAATTTCAGAAGGAAAAAAATGGTTTCCTGTCATCATTCCCGGATTAAACGCTTTTAAGGAGCTTTCAATGCAATATCTGCCTTTAAACAGCTATTCACTCTTTTCACATTGATTCACATTTTAAATTTATGTTTCAAATTGCAAACAGTCCATACTGGTTTATTACCATGTCTGTATTGCATTGCTGTTTTTAACTACTCCATGCTGTGCCTTTAAGCAAAATTCTTCAGCTTGCTAACATGTCAGAGAGATGCCTGGTTTCTTAAGAGCAGCTTGGCTGAACTTTGTTACTAGTTCAACTTTTCAGAAGTGAGAAAGTGATGGCCCCTAGTGAAAAGCAGTCCTGTCTATCTTAGGATGTACTTGTCCCACTGGGATGCCGCACCCAGTTGCGTGAGGATGCCTCCACAGCCATCCAGTCTCCAAGCCATTATCTAGACCTTACAAGTGCAAGAGTTAATATCTACTACAGCAACAGACTAGGACCATTTCAAAGAGTGAGCCAAAGGTCTTTCCAGATTCTGCCAGACTTTGCTCCTATAGTACATGAAACATCAGCTCGTCCCACTGCTGACTTCTCACATACTCCCCAAGAACACCTCTGCCTAGGGAGTATCTTGCAAAAAGTACCTGTTCCTCTTTGTGACTTTTTTTAAAGTCAACCTTGTTCTACTGTAGTATCAGAGAGCAGGGACAAACACTATCAGCAGAATCTTTCATTAACAAACCCTGTCATGCTTTCAAAGCAAGTCTTCTGCTTATTACTGTTGCTTATATTTGCCCTCTGATGGGATGTGACAAATACCACAATGTACTATCTTCAGGCTATTATACAGACTTGTGATTAGCATTCCATAACATTTTTATTGAAGACAGAATTCCAGATTAAAAAGTATACTCTATTCTAGAGGACGAGTTTTTCAGTGATTGGACACGCAGTTTCCAACAATGATTTAAGAGCCGATTCTGAAGATTGTGGACAACCCCACAAAGCACTGCTCTAGAAGTTGGATGACTTCAGAATAACCTCTTAGAGCAGCTGGGTAGAACTGTCTTGAGATGCAAGGGGACAAGAATTCTCCTCTGCAACCAAACTCTTCTGCTAGAAAAGCAGTATTTGCAAGGTTAATATTCAACCCATTGTTTGCAGCTGCAGTCCAAGTCCTCAAGAACCGCTTCAGCTCTGAAGTGGTTGTATAGATCACTTTGATGACATTCTTTGCCCCTTGTCATCTGTCACCCCTCTTTTTTTTCTTCCCTTTAAGCACCCACTACTTTCTTATTCTATTTTCCAACAGAAAACGCTGAAGAGTGAGAGATTTAACTTCCTCATATACCTCCTCTGCAGCTTCTCAGGGCCTCTCCAGGTGAAATGTCTGATCACTAACAAAGCTGTGCTTTTCCTTTTGGACTATACACGTCCCCAGCACAACGCTGTTCACACACACCTAGATATGTCCCTTCTGTAGTGCTACTCTCCAAGGACTTGTCATGACTTGGATTCTGTAAGTGACAGAGAGGACCCTCTGGCAGGGAGGAGAGAAATACAACTGAGATCACAGATGTCAGTTCTTAGCCTAACTGGGATGCCACTGTCACACAATCCTCCAGCCAGCCAGGAAGCCAGCCTCTAAAATTTCCTCAAAATAAAATGTCACTTGTGGGACAAGCTCTTCTCCCCATTTTTGCTTCCTGGAAATGGAGTACTCCATACAAGACTTTGAGAAGGAACTTCCTATTTCTTACCTCTCTTACCTGAAAACACTAACTGCTTGCTGACAATGCATGGCTAGATGGACTTTCATCTTCAGAGTCCCTGGAGGTTTCCATCTTCGTAGTTTTGAAATCGCACTGTATTTTGTAAATGCAGAAAAACCACCTTTTCAAAGGAACTGGATTTGGTCCGTATTGCGCCTTTCCTGCGGGACCTGCGGGTTTTCCCTGCCGGCACAGCGCCCCCTCGTGTCCCCCCGCAGTCCTGACAGGGAAACAGCGACAGCCCAGAATTGCTGCTTCTATTTTAAACCCACAATTTTTAAAGGCGGCTCTCGAAAGTCATCTCCTTCACTGTTTTTAAATAGCACTAGAGAAAGTGTCCATCCTCACTAATCACACTGGCTGTACGCTGCTCAACAGCATGATGATCTTAACCACACTGGCACCTGACTAGACACTCTTCTAAACGGACTGTACTTCTTTCCTACTCATCAGCACTTGTACTATCCTTGACCGCAACTCCCTCAAAAAACAGCTTGAACTACACAGGGTCCACAGGAATATAAAAAATCCTTGGGAATAGGAGGAATATCTGTTCAGGAGGAAGGGCTCTGCCAAATTAGCAATTTGGAGATTGTTAATCTGGTAGAGAAGCAGCTTTCTGTGCTGGCCAGGCCACTTCAGAAACTACTAGGATGAAATCTGCTAAGTTAACTGAGCATGTGATAAAGCAGCATGTCTTACAATTTCATCCGAGGTCTAGACAGTCAAAGAATGCAGTTGCAACAATATTTGATGCAGACTTTAGAACATGTTCTCTTCTATCATCTTCAGTAGCTGGGAGAGTTTATCTTTGAAAAAAATAAAAAACCAGCATACATAATCTTTCCAATAGGAACTTTAGATTCCAGAGAAACAAATGCAGCAAGTTGTTTTATTGTCAATTTATAGTAATTAGTCTATTTCAAACAGATCAAGGAGAATACCAAAATGAAGTGCTGTCAATACCCCACTCCTAAGTTCCAGGTACCTTCTTAACATAGAACTCAATGACAGAAAAATTTTTTAGTTCCTGCTGCCATTGAGGGAAAATGTCTTTACAGATTACAGACAACTTTTCCTAGACAGAGCATTTCATGTGGAAAGCAGGACTAACACACATATAGCCAATACTGACACATGGGTTAGGGACAAGCTTCTACTTTTCACTGCAGAACAACTGAGGCAACAGAACCTCTTGAGAAGAGGAAAATATTATTGAGCCTTAAGCCTGAATACAGCCTACTGTATTCAATACCTAGGAAAAATTCCCAGACTCAATGTTAGCTGTAACCAAATCCTTGGCAACACGTAGAATTGCTGTTGTGCAAAACCAGAAATCAGTCTGACTCATTGCCCAACTTAAAGACTGTTTAACTTCATCTCTTCTCCAGTTTTTTGTACTTGGCTTCTGCAGAGGGAAAAATAACAGTATTTTACTACCAGGTAGGGTAAAGCTTTGCACTCTGTAAGCTGCTATACATCTTACAATTCAACTTAATTTATTCTATCATTCAGGATCCTTTTTTATTAATGCATTTAGGCAAATATAATTGTACAGTAGGTTTTTTTTAAGCTCCCAGTGCTTAAGCCAGACAAGTAAAACTAATTTAAGCCAAGGAGACTTGGGTGCTTGGTGGAACTCTCTGAATTCCTCTATTTGCAGGATTAAACATTGATTTCTATAACTTTGTACAGTGCAGATTGTAGAAGAGAAATCAAGCCTCACTAATAAGCTGTAGTTTAATAACACCTGTACTAGTCCACTGTAATAGACTTATTATATTCATCTTTTCTCAATGCTCATCATTGAGCAAAAAACATTGTATGTGAAAAAGCAGCAGAGAACTCTGCAGCTCAGATTTGTTACACAGAGTTTACTTTCTTTGTTTTGAAAACCCCTTGCAAGGCACTACACTGCTAGATCATAACAGTAGAGGACAATAGTTACCAAGTTTTTTGGAATATGCATCCAATTTATAAGCTGCCTGCTCCAGAGCTGCAACCTGTTCCTCAATCAGGTTGATTTGTTCCAGATATGGCTGAAGATCAGCATCTTAAAAAAGCAGGAAAATGGTGTCAGTTCTCAGTAATGCACTTCCAAGAAACACACTTGAAACATAAGAATTTCTCTTCACATACTTCAGATATTTCAATTTAAAAGCTCCTTCCTTCCCCTGCCCCAAAATTAAATGGTGACACTGACAGCCATATTCCAGGTAAGTATGAAATGTTTAAGAGTACTGGCTAGACTTTAACACAAGTAACAAAAGAACATGAATCAAAAAGTAATGTTATTTCCATCAGATCCAGAATTTGGGATAAACCAGGACATAAATTCAGATGTATTTTCTCTAATGCTAGTTTACATGGTCTGTGCCTATAAAGAAATATATAAACTTGGCACTGTATAGCAGCACATCTATTTCAGTGATTTTTCTTTCCTTCACCACCTAATGGAGTGTGAACCCTCTGACTCAAAGATGCTTCATTTCCCAAACAAGTGCACCACTCGATATATGCTTACCTTATTCGGTGTACTTACATTTTTGATTTAAATCCTTCAGATTTCTACTGATGTTTATAGCAATATCTTTCATTTCTAGGTACTTCAAGCTAGTCAGCTTATTCATATTTTCCAAAAGTTTGTAGTCTTCACTGGTGGCTTAAAAAAGAATAAAGTTTACTTTAATTAAATGCTGATGTGGTTTGAATAGTGTGCAGACTCTCCTAGAGGAAAGAGACTTCAAACCAAGAGCTAAATGTGGAGAACAGTTTAGATGGCAATACAGGTATTGGTACAGTGATATGCAAAAAGAGACATTTTGTCAATTGCAAAAACCAACTCATTCTGTAAGTGAGACACTTATGTTTTGCAAAGAGCACAAATCCAGATTGGTCATCTGTACCTTAAAGCCTTCAAGTCTGTACAAATTAGTGGTGCTGTGGAGTGCTTTCAAAATTAGAGCTTTGGTGAGCAGTTTACTTTGCTCCAGTTAATTCTGCTCAGCAGTTTATTCTCTAGAGCATGAACATTGGAAGGCATATATTTGATCCTTGCTCGCAGAAACAAAATGACTGCACATGCTCCACTTTCTGCTGTGCTTCACTTCTGGTCTTTCTTAACCTAAACTGCTTTTGTTTGTTCACTTTTCCATGTACAAACTTCTGCAAGGCTAATAGGAATTATTTTTTTAAGCTGCAGGTATCATACTGAATTAATCTGAAAGACATTTGTGCTATTCTGGGATTTCATTAAATTAATATGACTAGTATTGATGTTGTTAGTAGCTAGCGACATACCAGACTTGAACTGCCAGTCTTACTACACCGGATCTACAGTTTACACAAACTACACAGCAGATTTCTTTGACAGAAAGTGAAAAGAAACAAGAACTTACTTGCAGAACAATATTGCAGTGCCTTACCTGTCAGTTCACCTGTTAAATAAGTGGCCATTTTGTTGAACATATCTTTACAGAGTTCATTGATGTCTGCCTCTGCTGGTTCCTTTGCTTCCTCCGCGGTTTCAACAGCAGGATCCTCTGCTCGGGGTACAGACATTACGGGGTTAATGCAAAGCTATAGCAGGTGCACAAAACACACCGGAAAGATTAAATGGTGCCAGGTTTCTTTTCCCTTTAAATTGCCTACAGCTACTTCCTATAGAAGTCATCTACACTGAGGGGTAACAAACCTTGGCAACTTCCTTGGAGCGGCACCAAGATTATTCCACAGTAACGCTTTAGAGAGCATTCGAGAGACCCGGCCTGTCCGCAGTGGCCAATGTCAGCCCCCTGCTGTGCTCAGGCGGCAGGAAAGGAATCTGGGGAGACCTTCCGAGTGACTCTGCGTGCGGGGCTGATGCTTATTTCCAGTCACCGGGTCGGAACAGAAGCACCGCCCTCACAATCCGCTTCACAGGGGGGCCACAACACATCCCCCACCTGCACAAACCGGCCACCGCCGCTCCTCTTCTACAAACCAGTTTCTACCACAACCTTGTCCTGCCCTTTCCCGGAGGGTCCTCCCGGCACCTCCTTCCCAACCCCACAGGCCGCTCTTTCCCTCGTCGGCAGCGTTTGCCGGTTCGCACACGAAGGCTGCCCGGGGCCGCGAGGACCCGGCCCGGCCTCGGGGCAGCAGCAGCAGCAGCAGCAGCAGCAGCAGCAGCAGCAGCAGCAGCAGCAGCAG
>VXBA01001588.1:238204-257416 GCA_013399895.1 Serilophus lunatus
CCGGCTCCTCACCGCAGCCTCGGGACCCGCCCGGCCCCGACCCCCCAGTAGTCCCCGGTGCCCGGCCCCGGCTCCTTACGCTTGGCAGGCTGCGCGCTGGCCTCGGACGGCCCCTCCGCCGCGGCCGCCATGGGCACACAGCTCCGCCCGCAGCCCCGCGGCCGCCTCCGCCCGGCTCAGGGCGGGGCCGCGGCTCCTCCTCCCCGTGAGCTGCCGGCGGGGGGGCGGGGCGGGGNTCCCCGTGAGCTGCCGGCGGGTGTGCGGGGCGTGGCGGCTGCGGGAACGGGGGACCGCACGCAGCCTCACCCCGGCAGCGGGAGAGGGACGAACACCGAGGTGTGAGACGCGGCACGAGTTTACTGTTGACCCGCAGCGAAAGGCCAGCGCAGCAGCAGAGAGCGCGGTCTGTGCTCGATGCGGCTGCGCTGGCAGTGCCATCATTTCCCCCTTCACCACCGCAACCGCGCCCAGCACTGCGAGAGCTCCAGCAGCACTTCCAGGGGCGGCTGCAGCCCGGCCCTCGCCGGCGAACTCCTTTCCCGTGTTTGGGGATAGTTGCTTTGGCGTTGCTGGTCCGCTTACTATCTGTGTGTCTGAATGCAACTGAAAAGCTTCTCCGCTGTTGCTGCTGATGAGGTGACAATTACTGACACGCTATGGTTTGTCCTGTAGTTGCCACAGCAGTGTCCAGTGGGTGGGTGGGGGGTTCAGTCCATAATGGAAGTAGCACTATATATAGATAGTGCGGCTAAGCATTAAAAAACACTATCAGTGCTAAGTATACAAATGTTTTATTCAGGAAAAAAGGGAATTTCCTCTCCTTTAAAGTAGTAAATACAGTTTTTGCGGTGGGGGAAGTTATGTTGTTGGGTTTGGGGTGTTTTTTTTACAGTACAACAGTATGTATTTCTAACTCCTCTTAGATGTGTTATATCACTGTTGTTTAGTTTTTAATGAAGCAGAAATTTTTTCTGCAAGTAGCTTCCAGTGAGAAGCTATTAAAAGTATAACTATTCTTGCCTGGCAAGGATCACTTGTTCCCTGTACTGACTTCAAATTCAAATGCATCTCCAACACCCTGGGAATGGTCTCTGGCTCTCCTCAGATGTGACAGACACTGGCAATGCATAAATGTCACCATCACGTTATATCTTTTGTGATGGAGAAGCTCACATGTTCAAAGGAATATTTCCTGTATAAGCTGGCCACAGAATAATAATGCTTTACAATATCTAGTTTGATATGTCCCTAAGAAATTAGGAGAGTTATATTCTCTTATCAAAAACCACTTACACAATGTATATGAACACATTTCTTCTTAGAAACTACACTCATTGAATCCTGCGGAGATCATGCTCCAGAAACAGGACATGGTTTCCATCTGAAGTCCAGTAAAGTCAGTTGAAATATTCTGGGAACCTCCAGTAGACTCTAACAAGCTTTGCAGTTTTAAGACCTGAGAAGCTGCACAGCAATGCAACACAGAAGTCTATGTGAACTTTCTCATAAACCGGAGTTTTGCATAGGCAATAACAAGGAAGATAACAGTCATGCAGAAGAGAGCCACTATGTTTTCCCACATTGCCCAGGTGGTCGGTGCAATTCCTTGGCTGCACAGGTATGCTTCACCAGAACACCTGCAGAAAAGCATGGGACACAAGTTGGCATTACTGTGGTGCAGTCTTCAGGTAATTACTTCTATTCCTGTTCCACAATGATCTTTCTACCCTCAACTCTGCAAAACAGAGGTGACAGAAATAGAGTAACTTCATCACTCATCACCAAGCAAAGTTTAAGAGACAAATCTAGATCTCTGGTTCTCATGTTATTTCAGTAGTAACCAAATTTGTTATTTATAGACAGCTAGCAATTTATGAGTAAACTTCATACCACCTTAAACCCTGCTAAGTAAAGAAGCACGTGAAATCCATAGCAGGGGTTTGGGGTCCAAAAGCTGTGGAACTAGTGCTCTAGCACTGTTCCCTGCAAAACCTTCTGTTTGCCATCCCTCTAGCGCCTGTCATGAAATACTTGCATTGCTACAACTTCAGGTATTAATAGTCAAGAGTATTTCATATGGGGCAAAATAAGAGCACTGAGAGATAGATACCTTGGCTCTCTATCTGCAGGGAGGTTAACATTTATAAACAAGCTCCATGGGGAAAGCATGTTTCTAGTGCCTTCCAACAGCTTTGTAGCTGTCCATACATTGTTAAGTGACCCTGTGTTTGTTTAAGACAACTGGTAAGTCAAGGCTCAGTTATCAAAATACAAAACTTAATTTAGCTCACCTTCCTATTTTTGAGTAAAGTTTCATCCCTATTTCATTCTTGGGTAATTGTGGAGTTTTACTATATAATCCTAAAATACATTATTTTAGGATATATTATTGAGACTGGCTTCTGAGTGGTTATTCTTTGCATAGTACAAAAAATTTGAAACAGTCAAACTTGCCTTTAAGCAAGCCATCACAATTCAGACCCAGAACCACCAAGAGTTACTTACATTTCTTCTGAAATACTGAGGGGACAACTGCCTTCATCTCCCACAAACACTGTAGCATTTGGATTCTTCTCACCACAGAAGTAGAGATCTCTGTACTCATTCACCTGAAGAGCCTAGGGAAAGAGGCAGACACCAGATTTGCAGTTAAGTGATTTGGGGTATTAACACTGAAACACCTCAAAGGAACTCGATTATTAAAAAACATGTATCATCCACTTTCACCTGGGTCAATCTACCGACCCAGAAAACCATGTGGCTGCATGAAGACATGACACAGTCAGCCAAGGCAAGTGGCGAAGGGCTCCCTTGCATCCTGGACTTGCTGCAATCTCAGGGACACTTCCACATTCAGTAACACTGATAAAATATCTCAGTGATACCCAGACAGGGAGGTCTCACTCATCTTCCACCCTGCACCACCTCCAGCATTCATTTCACTCACTTTAACTCCAAGATAGGACATTATTCCACCCAAACAGTCCCACCTGTGACCAGTGGGTGACCTGCTATGTCAAGTTACTCTGTTTCAAGCAGCTGCACCCTAAGATTTCTGGTACCCCAAATCCTTATTATTCAGAAATGACAGCAAGTCAAATTTCACTTCAGAGGAAGCCACACAGAAGGCTGAGACACTCAGGTTTAACCAGTTGGACAGTCATTGACCTCAGACTGGCCACCCAAACAGCAGTCTCTGGAAAGGTTGTACAATACTGACTTTATTCTAAACCATAGGGATCAACAATTCAGACAACGCATTAGTGCCTCACTGGACAGTTCACTTTGCTGCTGTCCAAGCAGCACTCACTCTGTAACAAAACATGTTCAGTCTCTGAGACTTCCATCTCTCACAGAGAGCTTAACTTCTGCTTCCTTTTTGGGGTTGGCTGGTCGGGGGGTTTTTACCATGTTTGTGCAAGGAAACAAACCAAATCTGACTTTTAAGAGAACTTCATTTATACTCAAACCCTCTCCAGGAAGCAACTGTGTGGCTACATTACTCCCAGGAGACCAATGTTACTTTCTACTCACAGTGAGGCCGTATCGAGGGATACTGAAGTACTTGAGCCAGTTCAGCCAGCCCATTACTGAAGGGAGGTTCACTAAGAGGCCTGAAAAAATCTGAAATAGAACAGAAGAGACTGATATGTAAACTGCGTTTACTGCAAATAATGCCATTCCTGCACAGATGCTGCAGTTGCCCAGCAGAGGTGTATTGGGGTTGATGGACCTGCTATTGCCATGCCCCTGCCTATAGGCACGAGGTTGGAGCCTTGCAGAACTCCCAGCCAGCTGGTCCAGCAGCACACCCAAGTACTTCATCTGAACTGCTTGCAAAGAGGTCAGAAAAGTTTTCTACATCCACATATGAGCTAAAAAACATGTAGGCTCATAAGTTCTTACTTGGGAGGACTGTGTCCTATGGTAGAGCTAGCCAGCAGCTAAAGGAGGATGACTGACATGAGAAAGTGGAGAAACAAGAAGCAAAAAAATGGGGAGCCTTAAGGGCTGTTACTGTTGCAGTTTTATCCTCTGGCCTACGTCTTTTATCCACGCTCTCCCTGCCTGGAGCAAGATTTGCTTTTACTTTTTATCACAACTGGACTTCATGGGTAAACTTGACACTTCAGCCTCTGCTGTGATCTTGTGCTTACCCCACTGTCTTTCAGGGCATGCCCATGCCACTTCTTATATACTGAGACTTAATGTACATCAGCTGCACTTCACACGCACACTTCTCAGCAAGCATTTGAAGGAGTATACTATTACCTGGCTACTGCAAAAGCAGATTAAGTTGCAAATCAAAGAAAAGGAGTGCGCTGTGGCTCAGAGTATGTGCATAGACAGCTACCAGGAAACACCTGACAAGGAGTATGTAACTTGGTAGTTTCCCCACCAGCATTACCTCTAAAAAAGAATTCACAGCTCTCACCTACAAATAGCCAAAGCTGCTTTCTCTCTCTCTTTTGCTCTTCCTTAAAAGTCCTTGAGGAAGAATATTGAAGTGATTTCTTGAACCCAAGGGCAATACTGAATTAAATAGAGGGTTTGCTCGTGGGCAACAAAAATTATTGCAAAAGAATCAACAGGTACAAAGTTTATTTCAAGATTTTTCTGTCTAAATTATTTAGTTCAACACTTAGATTTCTAATACTGTAAATGCAAGGTTTTTTAAAAATCAACATTTGCAAGGACAATTTAAAACACAAAAAACCCCAACACTTTTGGGGCACACTGTTTGGGAAAAGTTCTTGTGGCATTACACCCACTGAACTGGAGCGATGACCTAACCCTTAGATTACAAGCTGGCAAGCACAGTCTTTGACTATCGTGACAACAAACTCACAGACACGGGGATGACATGCCACTTGACTGTGCATTTGTAACCTGCTTAGGGCTGGCTCAACCTAGCCCTCTCAGTTGGTCTCAGCTCTTTCCTCCCCTCCACCAAAGGAGCACACACATACTTACATACTTACAAGCATCAGGACAAAACAAATAGTGATGAGCAGATTGGCCACAGCCACCACATCCATCCCAGCACTGATAGCCAGAGACATGGCTGTGGCAGTATAGGACACCAGTACCAGGGTCAGCATGAAGAAGAAGAATCGGCCTGCAACAGCTTGGTATCCTGTCAAAAAATAGAAAGGTAAAACTCCAGTAAACAACCACATTATGAATCCCAGAGAGATACCTTTGGACTGCTATACAAGACAGGCAAAGCAGGAAGGCCAAGTTTGGAGTTGGTAGGAACTGTGCATGCTTCAAAGGCCCAAAGGGCATTACCAAAAGATGTTAGCAAGTCCCTGTCTTTGATTGCTGGTGTCTCTGCCCCTGCCCCAGAGTCCTCTGAAGCTGTGGTGCTAAACACTTAGCTGAAGCTTCAAGTAGTTTCATGTTATAGATACAGGAATTAAGCTCTTGCTAAGTCAGAAATCAAATGAGTTGGAAGATGACAGGTTCAAGAAAGCATCAATTCTTTACCAATCATCCAGTAACTGATGCATGAGAATATGATGGCTGGAGCAGTTCTCATGGGCAGCAGATCTCCTATCATCAAGGCCAGGAAGTAGGCAGACACACGATAATATCCACTGGTGTACTGATGGCTGCGAGGACAGGAAGGAGGGGAGTTGTACAGGTTTAGAGGTTACCCAGGAAGCAGGGTCACCATGTGTGTTTGGTTTACCCTGGTTGTGTTTCTGCTCTTTCTACTGACTTCTTCTCTGTATGAAAGTTGCTCTATGCTTTGCAGAGTTGCACTCTGTAAAGTAAGGGCTGATCTGTATCACAGACCCTGCAGTCAAACTGACAGCACTCCAAGGAAAGTGAATGATATGGTGTGTGATTGCTCAGTGATATCGAAAAAAAGCTCCGAAATCCGTTTTCAAAAAGAAAGATCCTTAATACTACAGCACAGGAAAGTATTAGACTGCTATTAAACTAGAGGAACACCTCATTCACCACTAACTCAGAGCTGCTTCCAGAGAAGGAAGGAATGATAATCAACAATGGAAAAACACCTTTAGGACATCAACTCACCTTTAGTTCACAGGGTAATTAAATGTCATTATGAATGTTTTGCTGCTTAATGGAACTCATGAAAAGATGCTTTAAGTGGTGAGGTCTCTAAATCCCCATTAACTCAGCTGGTAAGCTACACTGATAAGCAGGGCACACTGGCAAGAAATGGCAGCACAGGGGAGATTCATTCCTGAGCAGCTGCTAGAAGCAGTATTAAGCTGCTCTGAGCAACCTGTAGGATATATGCATTCCAGGCATAAATCTCCAATTTCCACTTTATAGCATAGGATCTGTCTCTTGCCCCTCCATTGCATGAGATGGAGGCTTCTCCAAACTACCTTTTCAACATATATGTGTATATACATATGTGTATATAATATATCCATCCACTTACATATATATACACACACACATAAACACATATATATAATTATACATAACATTATAAATAAAGTCATAACTATAAATAACTATCTATAAAATGATTATGTCTAATAAAGATCACAATAATGCAATAATCAAGCACATCTCTCTAAACGGAGAGATGCACTTGATTATTAGGGAGGTCTTGTAGGCCAGCCAGCAGCCCCCTTCATCTGAGCATCCCTTGCAAAGCTTTTCCAAAACTCTCCCTTCATCTTTTCAGTCTTGCCACTTTATGACTATTGCAAGACAGTGTTTCAGCCCTGTGAGCAAGGGGGCAGTCAGGGTTCACAGTCTGCAGGATTCACACACAGACTTCAAAACTAGGCATTACCAAAAGTGGGTAGGAAAAGCACTTCCCAGAAAATTGTGATGCAGCACGAAGCAAGTAAAAGCATTTTCTCTTTTCCCCAGCTCTCAGCATTTCAGCTCCCCGCTCAACAGACTAATTTTGCACTACTATTACAATCTGATGTTGCAAGGAAGCAGTATTTCTTTGGTGGAAATAATTTTATTTAGCATGTAAGATACTCCCCCCACCTCATTCCAGGGTATGAGACAGTTCAAGTACCCTACTACTTACACAAATAGTTTCTTGTCTCTGATGAATAGCTCGATTGCAGAGACACTGGAAAAACACTGGTTTGTAGTGACAAAAAACAAGGATCCAACCCTAGAAGGCAAAACAGAACAGTCAAAAAGCAAGGAAACAGCCTAAACCAAACACTGGCTGCCTCAGCCATCACCACACTACCAAGTCAGTGCTTTTCTGTCTCTGTCCACACAATAGGGATATTTATTTGTGCTACTGTAGATCTCAGCTGTATCCTTTATCTTCCCTTTCACATCCCCTTTGTACCTGTGTGTAAGCCTGACAGACCTGTGGCCCCTTTAGGACCTCTGGCAATTCCATGCTGCAGTGTACTAAGGCTAGTGAACTCAACCCTCCTTTGTATTCCAAGTGGATCCCAAGGCCTTCCTTCCCTGTGCCTCAAACCCATCTGCCACAGACAGAGAAATGAGCAAAGCTGTGACTTTTCAACTTACCGATTCTGAATACCACTTCGGTCCAATTTTACACCAAAAAAGATAGCACCCACAACCAAGGCTAGAATTACAGTCACTGCAATCTAGACGTGGAAAGAAGAAAGGAAAAAGGCAGTCCTTCAAGTAAGTAAATACGCAGGGTAAGTCCTATGCAAGCTTTAAGATTCACACCTGCCTAAATCCTTGCTCTTTTGAGGCAATGGATACCTATGACACATACAATTAAAATACTTTCAGAGTTCATCTTCAGTTTTCTATTTCCTCTGATCTTCTTTGGCTGGAGAGGCTACTAGAAGCATACTCACAGAATAACGCAGTTTAAACATTTAAGTGAGGCACAAAATTATCACCATGCTAGGACATCTCCATCTGAAACAGAGAATGGAACACTTTGCCCTCTCCCCAGTCTTCAGTGTAGTAGTCCTTGTGCTTAATGAAAATGGAGATTTTTTTTCCAAAGACCACAAAGGTAGCTAAGCATCTCACTCCACTCACGTGGCAGTTTCACAGGACCTTCCTGTTTTCCTACATGCCTTTGAAAACAAAATTCTGTCCTACAAACTACAGATTGTGGGACTGAGAGCGGTAGTCCCAGACTTTCAGCAGTTGTTACCTACTTGTGCAATAGAGGCCTGTGGGTTCCTGATGAGATTTTTCAGGGAACGTTTGGACACCCAGTACAGCTGGGTGAGGAATCCATTTGCATAGGTAATCTCATGCTCCTGCTTGGATACTCTCTGCTTGCTTCCCCGTCCAAGCTCCACTTTACTCAGTGCTTCCTTTGTGCTTTGATATAGGCTGGAGCTGAGATATTTCTGGTGCAGCACATCTACCACATTGCTGTCCACGTTACCTGCTGCCACTCCATTTTCACTGCCCACCTCTGAGTGAGAAAAAAAGATATGGCTTGTGATTCCTCATGAACCCAACCTTCAGACATGGCCCATCAACATGCTGAGAAATTCTGGAGGCTGAATAAAAAAAGCAGAAATGCCCAGAGAATTTCAATTGTTCAAGCCTTAGCTCTGAGCTTAAGAGGCTAGCTTGAGTGAGAGGGTTTTCCTATAGTTTTAGTAAACCTAGCTAATCTGCCCATTCTTTGTGGCATAAAAATGGTCATATTCTTAGAATGAGGCATCAGAAACCTTTGTTTCACTGAATTTAGGGGAAAACAATGTTAGCTCTGATTCACTTCCCTATCCTCAAAAAGAACTATTACAAAAACTGCTCCCTTACAATTCTTCAGTCACAGATGTGCTATAATATCCCCAAACAAATATTTTGAAACATTTCACTCACTATATTATTAGAAAGTTTGTTCTCTAATCTAGTTCCAGCCTTCTTTACTCTCCTGTAAGTCACTCCTTAGCATATCTGTCTTCTCTGCAGCAGCCTCTCATGTGATAGAAAACTTCTGTCTTTTGTGAGCTGTCTCTTCTAAGTAGTTCTAGTTTTCCAGTCTCTCCTCCACAGGTTTTTTTAAACTTCTATTTATCACTGCTCTCCTATATTACTGAAGGAAAAAAAATCCCTTTTAAAAGTTTCTGAGCTCTTGAAAGAACCCCAAAGTAAAGTATATCTATTAATAGGAAAAATAAAAAGATAATGAAGTGCTTTTGGAATGGATGAAACCCACAGTACAAAGCTTGCCATCATCACATACAACTTCCCTTCTACACCAGCAACAATGGGTTTCTCCTTCACAATTCACCTTTTCCTGTGTCCTCAGGTCTGTGATCTTCCTTGGTTGCTGCCACAGCAGTTGAATCACCATTTATGATATCAAGGAAGAAGTCAGCTGGGTTGTTGAAGGGCTCACATTCATATCCTTGAAAAAATCCACACACATGCAGCATGTTTGTATTGCACAGAGCACAGCATAGAAGGTCAGGTCTAATACTGTATCGCTTTTCTATAACCCCATTACAAGAAAACCTCACTGCTTTTCTAAGCATTAGTTTACATCAATAGAATGGACAGGATTTAGATGATGAATCTGTGGTATCTAAAGAGAGCTTCAAAGTTGCTTGTTCTCCACTGCTTTCAGACAAGCAGAATTCTGTAGCTTGCTTCTATGCAGCTCAATATGGACAACTCTTGCCTCCTTCCCAGTGCTGTTCAACCACATCCCACTCTGAAAGACACATAGTTCCTCAGTAGAGGTTCCTGAATGTCTGCTCTACAGCCTCAGATACTTCTTTCAGAGGCCCAATTCTGTGTTTCTTTGTTCACAATGGCTGCCTAAGAGCAGCTTCTTTTAATACGGTTCTAGCTATGGGACAAGGAGGAAAGAAGTAAAAATAAAAACCAAAATATTTTTATTATTTTGTAGCTTCCCTAGGAGAAAGGAAGTGAAATGGGCTAGTAACAGGAGGAGCAGAAGTAGTGACATTGGTTAAAGAATCTCCCTTAAAGCCAAGAAAAGCTTACAATCTAATGTGTCCATGGCTGCATCTAGACTGGATTGGAAGTTCACTCCAATCTGTTCATTACAGTTAGGAACCCTCACTCTTCTTACCTGGAGAGAGGGCAGCCACTCTACAGTGCAACTACTAACCCATTTTAAGATATACCATAATTTTATTCTTTTGATCACCCATCTGTGTTCAGTCTAGAGCATATTTTTGGCCTGTTGCTCATCTGCAGGATCTGCCACCAAGGCCTAGTAAAACCATAAGCAGCATCTTGTCTTTTGGATGTCATGCTTCTACATGTCCAAGTGATTCTTGGTTTTTGCTATGACACAAGGCAAAACAAAGGCAGAGAGCCATGCTCTGCTGTCTGAAAATTTTTAGTTTTATCATTCTGTCTTTTTGCTGTTCTAATATAGCACTACTCAGACTGTATGTATGCAGTCTCTAGCATCCTAGTGATAAAACAGCACAGGACGATTATCCCATGCTAGGTAAGAAACTATGCACAGATTTAACCCATCAGCCAGTTGCCTTTGCTCTTGGCACGGAAGACTTACCAATGGAACTAAAGTACTCCAGGGCCTGCTTCGCAGGACCATGGTACAGCACCTTTCCTGTAGCCAGTAATGTCAGACTGTCAAACAGCTTGAATATGGAATAGCGGGGCTGATGGATGGAAAATATGATGGTTCGCCCTCTTCTTGAGAGCCTGAAATAAAAACATACACCATACTTTGAATTTCAGAGAGGTCATGTAAATCCTAGACAAATACTTATCAACTTCTCAGGGTCTTGACCCAGAAAAACTGTAGTTCCCCCTGAGGCCACAGCTGTATATAAACCCTTACATGTTTTCTGCACCACACGTCAACTTGACTAACAGTCCTATTGTACCCAGCGGCAGTACCAGGCTTCCATAGCAGGCTGTCGAAGTCTGGCCAGCTGAGATTTGTCTTGGCTGTTCTGCTAAAGACTTGCTCTCAAGAAAATGCAAAAATAGTTTTCCTTGAGGTTTGTCAGACACTCTTTCGAGTGCTTTAGCACTGATGCCCAACAAGTACCCTTAACGATCAAAGACCTATAGCTACAAACAGCAGAGCATTAGAATGTCTCCTGCCAAAACCAGGCAACAAGCTATAAGCCCAGAAGAAGGATTAGGAAGTCACTGTCATTAAATAAGCCTTTTTGGTCTTCTCTGTAAATAACTTTGTTCTAACTGTCAGAATACAGTGCATCATCAAAACATAGAGGAGATGAAGGTAAAAACTGAGGGTAAATCTGCAGGCAAAGTCTTGCCTGAGTTGAAGGCTATTACCAGAGCAGGGAAAGAGACTTTGTAATAGATTCACATGGAAGGCCAAGAAATTATGATTACAAGGCCTGACCTTCTAGTCCACCCCTCTCTATGGCAAAGGGAAGCTGTCCAAGCTACATCTGCTATTTGGGCTCCAATCCAATGCTTGCTGTGGAAAGATTCCCATAAACTTAAAAAGGCTTATGACAAGACCCAAACAAATAATTTGCTACCACTTCTATTTGTCCAGCTTTTTCTTTTCTTTTAAAAAAAAGCGCACTGTAGATAGTCATAAGAACATTCATTATTTACTCATGACTTGACAAGAAAATTGCAACAGAGTCCTGAAAAACTGACTCTTACTTCTTCAAAAGGATGAGGACTGCATTTGCTGTGCTGGCATCAAGGCCAGTTGTTGGTTCATCCAGAAAAAGGACTGGTGGCTCTGTGATGAGCTCCATCCCAATGTTGGTTCTCTTCCGTTCCCCTCCAGACACTCCCCGGATCAATTCAGTTCCTACCTACAAGCAGAAGAAATCAGGTATTTGCAACAAGGCCTAGTCAGTGCATGCACTAGAGTTGAGGGCTGTCCACACCCAGCAACTCTTTTAATTTTCAGAGTCCTGTTAATGAACTCTAGGGCCAGCAGTAGATAATGGGTTTGACTCAGTCTGAGGGACTATGCAGCAGTAAGCTGAGACTGATTTTCAGAGGTACCAGGTGCCTTATGGCTTCAGGGAATGACACTGATAAGAAGGAGACAGAATAAGACCACAGCAGTCAGAAGAGGCATTGGTGTTCATGATGCCTTTTATTGGTAGCTTGCCTGATACTAAAATATGAATAGAGTAAGTAAAGAGTAAAAATGCTGCTAGGAGGAACAAATTCTGCACAGAACTTCTCCATCACAGACCAGTTTTCCATCCCTCACAGCTTTCAGCACTGTGAAAACAATTTCCCTGTCTTGTCTCACAAGGCCAGGAAGTGATTGAGCAGCTTTCCAAGATGCAATGACTAAGCAAGTTTTTCCCCTCTGAATTTATACAACATGCTGGACATGGTCCAAAATCTTCCCTTTTTAGTAGCAAATACATAAACCTCTTTCCAGACTCCCTCCTGAGCTGGAGACTGATTTCTTGTATGCAATATGATTTAGTCAGGTTTATTTAGCTTCATGTAGCTGCATTACATACAACGAACTGTCCAGAAAGAAGCAGTTCAGTTTCCAGAGGTTGTATGATTTCTGAGAAAGGTATTTTCACTGCTCACCTTAGCATCAGCCACTTTGCTTAATCCCAGCTCATTGATTATCTGGGTGACTCGCTCTTCCTTCTCTTTAATGCTGATGGAGCTGGGGAGTCGCAAGGCAGCAGAGAATTGCAGGTTCTCTCTCACCGTCATTGTGCCCATGACAACATCATCCTGAAAGCAGTACAAATGGACAGTTGTATAGACTCAGCTGCCTTAATGGGCATCAGAGTCCCTGTAGCAGCAGTTGCTGGATAAACTTCAAGGACTACAGTGGAAGCTGTACTGAGGAACAACTCCTACTTCAAAATTTACATGACATGAAATTCAAGGTCACTGAATCAAGGGGACAACGGAGCTCTGCAGGTCTCACAGCTTACACCAAGCACTGCCTCAGCCTGCTTTCAGGCTTGGGAGTTAAAATGCAGACAGTACCACTTTGTACAGCACGTGCATTTTTCTTACTATCCAAAGCAAGACAGAGTAGGTAGCTGATTTCATAGAGTTAAACTTCTGTCGGTACAGCTGATGCCAAAGCACATTGCTAGTACCCAGTGCTCAAAGTAGAGACACTCAGGGACTCATTCAGGTCAGCTCTGCTGTCAGTTACAAGCCATATCTTGCTGTGGTCGAGTGCACCTGCCAAGCTCAGCAGCCAACAAGGAGCTTTCCTCAGGTCCTTGCTGGTAGCAGCTTCTCAGAAAAACAAGAAAAAAAACCACCTTTACAAAAGCTTCAACAGTCACAGGAGTTCAAGTTAGAATCAAATCTATCCATTCTATTCAGACATCTGGGCAGCCTGCAAAAGCCTGCAACAACCATGACCAAAATTTTCATCAGGTTGATCCAGAGTTCCATGCCTCTCCATCACCCCTACTTTGATACTCGTGCCAGTTCTGCGTCCTACCATATAATGAGAGAAGGGCTGCAACACTTGGAAGCTCCTAAGAAATATGCTTGTTAAATCAGGCACCTTTCAACTCTAGTGCCCCTTGGAAGACATCTCCTAAGCTGCAGGGCAGCAGATTCCTGCCTGCTTTGGAACTCCTCCCACATCAGATGTAGTCAATCAGTAGCACAAATGATGCGTCAGCCAACCACGTTTTGCACTGGAGTTAACAGAGGAAGACAGAATATGCTGCTTTGCTGCCGAAGCTGGTTTAGGCATTTCCTGTCATCCCTTCCCTTCCCACACCCCCCTAGTCTCAGACCCTAGCTTCCCATTCCCCACCCTCAGGTCCACCAATACAACTATTGGGTCACCCGACTGGAAACTAAGTGTGAATTTAAGCTATTTTACTACCAAACGTAACAAACTGACATGAGACCTTCATTCTTCAGGCGTGACTGGAGAGACCACCAGCAGTTTTATAGGAATAACATATGCCTTAGCACATCTATATGCTTATCTGCATAAAACTGATCCTTCAATTATGTATGTATTTAGCATTTAAATGTTGTTTGTAGGTTTTGGACCGTTTTTATTGATCCATGGAATACTAGGTGAGAGGGAAGAAACCGTTTAATGTCTCACCAAGTTGTCTATCATTTTAAGGTTATGTTTGGTTGCTTTGGACATTTGAGAGACAAATGACTCAAACTGGGACCACTTGCAAGAAACTTTCTGGCCATTCACAAGGATTTGGGGATCCTTGACCTACAGGATCAAGATTCAGCACCAGTCTCATCACAAGCATCCTCCCAGAGCCCCCCCAGCTGGCAGCTTTCAGCTGCCTATTTCACATTTGCCTGCAGTCAGAACCCTGGATGGTTTCCAGATTGGCTGCTCATATGGCTGCCAAGAATCCCTTTCTCCCCAGGTCCCCCAGGGCTTTGAGGGTCTATTATTGGTCCAGGCCTCCACCCACTTCCGCAAATTCAGATGGCTTTTCCTGTCTCCCAGTGGAATGAAGCTCTGTCACAGCCAGCCAGAATCAGAGGAAGAACAGCAGGGATCTGCTTATTTCCTAGCATTATTGTCTGATAGTTTGAAGGTACTTCTGCCAGCTAGAATTGCTTCTGAGTTTAACAACAAGAGGGTTTGGGTGTCATGGTTTTTTTCCTCGCCTTTTTATTTAAATCTTTGCTATTACTTCAGAGCAGAGCCCCCAGAGAACAAGACCAATGTTTTGGGCATTCGTGTGGCTTTGGGAAGACAAACACCTCCATGCCTGACTTGGCTGGAGTAGCAGTTTGATCTTCTTGTCTTCTATATCCCACAAAAATAATAAATACTGAGTTGTAAACATATGAGTTACCAAATGAGACTCTGAAGGGACCACTGAAAATTACATAACCTAGTTCATGCTTTGCTCATTTTATCTGGTCTTCCATCCCAAGGGCTCCCAGCCCTTACTGAAGGTGATTACTCACCTGCACAACATACCCCGAGATGCACTTGAAATTTGGAGGTTGTGGGATGCCATCTATAAGCACTTCTCCAGACAGGCCTGCTGGATCCTTTCTGGCAGCTAGCACATCTAGGAGACTTCACAAAAATACCAAGCGTTAAATTTTGCAGTTACATCCAACTTTACCTTTGACTGTGTAAGTACCACCAGCCAGGACTGCAGTTACAGCCTGCTCACAGCATGCCACAAACCCAAGGGCACAGAAAGGGGCCTCCCCTACTCTGGGGCCTTTAGCTCTTTGTACAGAAAGCCTGGTGTTCATACAGGATTTTCCAGCACATGGTATGCCACAGCAGTATGGCAGTATACACTCACAATTCACAAAAGTGAAACCCCTTGGGTTCATAAACTTGGTCTGTGTATTTACAGCTAACCTCAAATGCAGAGAGACAAAAGCACCCTGCTGAGTTGCTGCAGGCTGCTCTCCAGCTAGGGGAGCACAGAACCAGTTCCTTTGATCTCAAGGAAATTAATCCAAATTGGTATAAACAAGACTGCAATTAAGACTAATTCTAGAAAATAATTTTTTTAACTTATCACTGGATTCTCCTTACTGCCAATGCAGAGGCCAGCCTGTCTGCTAGCTAAGTAAACAGCTCTGATGAAGTACTGCTCTTGAAAGCATCCTGATTAACCAGCAGTTTCCACAGAAAGGAAGATCAAGGGTCACCACAAAGAGACACCTGTGTGAACCCTGGCCATATTTGCCAGTGTCTGACATTTTGAAAGGGAGAGGGTAACAAGGAGATCTCTTAACGTGGTAATACAGGAGAGAAAATCACATTAGCACCATTAGATGGAGAGAGTTTGCATGGTATTTCTTTGTGCTTTCAGCTAAAAAACTCCGGCATATGTGCACCCCCACCAGTGCCTGATACAGGATCCTACAGCACCCTAATGATTGTATTACAACATATTTCCGTCCGTTGTCAGAGAGGGCTCTGACACAGCAGCTTCAAGGAGTCTTGCTGCAGTGAGTTCACAGCAGATGACATCTCTGATGCCCATAAGCATTCCCATCCCCACTCCATTACCAGTCAGGATAGCACTTGCATCTGAGCTCCAGTCCTCCCAGTTCTGCCTGGTCTCTTAACTCAGGCCACTACCAAAGGTGATGCAGTAACATGGACCACAAATTGGAGCAGATGAGGCGTGAGACACTGCTGGAGGGGCAGGAAGTCAAACTGCATCACCAGATTTTGCACAAGCATGCAAAGGTCTGAGTCTGCAGATCCCTCACATTCTCCCTAACCCTCAGAATCCCAAATACCCTTTGAACAGCTGACTGTCCATTTAAAAGAGTAGAAGATACTCACGAAGACTTCCCACTCCCTGTCGGCCCCAGGATAGCATTCAAGCCTGGCTTCATAATGCCACTGGAAAAAGGAAAGAGTTATGTACAAATGAAGGACTGTCTACATGCACCTTTTAGTAGAGATGTATACAAAATGCTGTTGAAAAAAAAACTTAGAGATTATTAAAAATTTCTTAAATCTCAAATCGATAGGCATTTTTCCTTTCTGCCCCGGACTGCCAGTCAGAACAGAAACAGAGCTGGACATAAAAAGCAATCTAAAAAAGACAGAAACTAAGTGTCTTCCCTGCTGAGCTTGGTCTTGAGCTCTCTGCTGCTCATTTCCTCTGACTGTGGCTTGAACCATGGAAGAGTTCACACGAGTTTGGTCCTCATTTGCTCAGATCAATAACTGAAACTGCTGCAGCTAAACCCCAGCTATTTTGCCTAAAAGCAAATCAGAAAGTGCTCACTTGAGCTGCTGGCAGGAGGGTAGTAATTTCTGTACCAGCTGGATCTGGAAGGTGACATGAGGTCATTGACTCACAGCAGCAGATTAATTCCTACCCTCTAGTAAATACATTTAAGCAAGAACTTACTAAACATTGTGAAGGATCTTCTTTTCCACAGTCTTCCGTTTACAAAGGAATCCACTGGTCTGCTTAATGGAGTACTGGATGTTATGGAAACTCACAACAGAGCCCCGAGGAGATCGGAGGGACTCTTGTGCTGGAAGAGAACGTTGGAAATTGCCTGCACCTTCCTCTTCAACAGAAATAATACTGTGATCAAATGTGTCTGCCATCATGTCCTTGTTACACAAGTCAAGCTCCACTGCATGGAGGTGTTTGAGGTCACTGTTGTTTTGAGCAGTTCCCATCTGTTGAAACAAAGAACACAGGAACAAGCAGGGAAGGAGACATGTGAGCAAAGATTTCTCCAGAAAAGCAAGTTCACGCACACCACACCAATCCTTACGTATGCCAAGTTTCCAAAAGGATGGACATCCGCACTGGAAGACATCCAGTAGTCTCCAAAGCCACGGAAATTCACAGATTTAGAACTAACCTTTAAGAATGAGAGATGTACGTTCTTGAACTAAGTGATGCTTGCTGAAAGAGCATTCAATGAGGCAAAACCCAAGCCCTTCTGTGGTGGTCACCATCTTTTGCAACACAGCAGGGACTACAAATGGAAGTTTCTACCACTTTGGCTAAAGACACTCAAACTCCTCTTCCTCAGTCACAACATCCTGACCCCTTTACAAAGGCAGCAGAGCAAATCTATTAATGAATCTGTATGAAGAACCACAGGAAGAAAAATGGTTGTGCTTATAAAAATGAAGGCTAGTCACATGTATTTTGTTTCTTGGCACAAGTTTGTTTCAGAGATAACAACATGATTAAAATAACAATTACATATGTTGCTTATCATGTTTTATTCACACAGTATGAAGATATTTCAAAACTATAAATAGGAAAAAAAAATTAATTTGTCTGCCAGCACCATTTACTCTGAAGAACAGAAGAAATTCCTTTTCCCACAAGGAAAGATCTGCAATATGCCACAGTAAGGAAAAACATAGTACAAACTGGTACATTATAGAAAATTAAATATGGTATCTGCCCATTATCACAAAAATATAAAGCGTTCTGATTCAAGTAGATAAACTGACTCAGTAGCTCAGGATGGGAGCACCTGTGAGTGAGGACACATGAACAGCAAAGGGAAGGAATTGTTCTGTCCACACATCAGAACCTACAAAGTATGAAATATAACAATGCGAATATAACTATTAATATTGATTCACTTACTCGTCACAGCAGCAGAGCTGTTTTGTCAAGGGGCTGCTTCCCTTGCCGGAATTGATAGAGACCAAGTCTGGATTCCTTCACTCATTTTGAAAAAATAAAAAGTTTGAAGTTCTTGCCTTGACATTGCATGTTAAGAGTTTGTAAACCCTGCACTCACCAAGTTTTGCAGCTGGGCATAGCTTACATCCTGCCTTTTAGCCAGGGGCCCTTGCAAATACAAATATTCCTTTCCCCTTTCCAGGAAACTACAGCAAGAAAGAGGAATTACTACATGCCCCTTCCAGAAATTGAATAGAAAGGTTAGTCTAACACAAGCTAGTCTAATCATTTACTCCACTTCCAGCTGCTAGCATGGCAGTGTTTGTTAAAGCACTCAGACTTTACTGTGACACTGGGGAAAACGAAGGTGCTCACGAGGTTAAAACAGCAGTTAAAAGAGAGATCTGCTCCTCAAAGACATCCACTGCTAGTTTCTTGAATTTCATGAGGAGATAAGATGTATAGATGTATCTCACTAATCATCCCTTTCCCACCATCTGCACTTTTTTCCTCTCAGGACAGAGGGTGATAGCCAGCAGGAGCACCACTGCAGCAGTAGTAGACTTTACAGGGAGAGAGAGGGTCATCCTTCTAAGAAACTGGAGTTACAAAAGCCATATTTAAAGAAATGGGAATTGTCCTTTCGTCTCTGCCTCTTTCCGTCACTGAAAGCTCAACAAGTTGCAGTAGATTTTTTTCCTGCATAAGTAAAATAAAGGTTTTGAGGAAACGGAAAAGTTGTTTAGTTTGGCCACAGTGCTGACCTCTAAGGCTGGTCAGCCCTAGGAAAGCCTTGCTTATGAGAAACCAGATAGGGTATGCTCGTTACATCAGCAAGAGATGGCTTATATATTTCAAGGTTGCACAACAGATCGGGGAAAAAAAAGTCACGATGACAGTGACACCAGGGACAAAGACCTCGTTAGACTTTTGAATATTTGTCTTGTATCTGTCCTGGATCGGTTCTGTGGCTACCGATTAGCCCTGGCAAGCTAAATCACTGCTGCGAGTGTGTGCACGGATGGCGGGAGGCCGAGGAAAGCTTAGGAGAGGCTACAGGTAGGCTCGGGCTGCAGCAGCTCCTCACCAGCAGCGCCTCTCTGCCTCGAGCCTCGTCCCCCGGGACAGTACCGATCCTAAGCCGGAGGACGCGAACCGACCCGGCCGATCCCGCTGCGCTTCCCTTCGCAATTCCCCG
>VXBA01001588.1:257729-299183 GCA_013399895.1 Serilophus lunatus
GGGATGGCGGCGCTGCCAGCCCGCCTTCCCGAGGCGGGGAGAGCAGGACCGGGAAAGCGACGGTGTTCGCTCGCTGGGAACCCTCGACGCGGGGAGTGGCACGAGGCTCCTCGGACACGAGGTGCCCAGTGAAATGCCCGCGGCCCCTGCGCAGCCCGGCACCGGGGGCACGGCTGGGCAGTGGGAGGAAGCACCCGTTCTCCCTCCCACCTTTGGGAAGGTCAACGCACGCAGGGAGTGGGTCCAGTCCGGCCGGGTCAGCTGGGGCCACAGGCAGCCCTGGGAGCCTTTCCCAGGGTGGCAGTGCCGCTCTGATCTCACCCCTTCAGAGGCCGTGTGCTCCCCTTCATGCTGGGACCAAGGGCGCCAGGGCAGCCCGCTGGGGTGACCCGTTGTCCATCAGGCTGCACCTCTGTACTTACCATGTGTTGCCGGTCCAGGAGATCGTGTGAAAGCGGGAATATCGTGTTTCCTTTGGTTTGTGGTCAAGGCTTCTCCTTGTCTTCCCATTCCCAAGCACTATTTTCTTTACAAATCAGCCCAATTTCTCCCAGCTTCTTGATGTTGTGGATGCAGCAAAAGCCCACTTTTACAGCTTATAAATATGATTCATATCAGAGCTGTCAAGTCACCATATTGTCTCCCTCTGCAGTTCTGTACAGCATTACCTTCTTCTAACACCTCTTCCTAGATCAATTTCAAGCTCAGCTAAGCTGAAACATACCACTTCGCTACTCAATCAATAACAATAATAAAAACTACAAAGGCTCACCTCTCCCCTTCCCGACACCTTCAGGCATGTTGATGTACTCAATGCCATTGATGCACTAGGCAGAAGATTCCCACCTCATATAAAGCTGCATTGCTCTACTGGGCTGACAGAAGTCAGCAGTTGGTTTTCCGAGGGTACTGAAATAGCCTTAGAGATCTGTCGGAAGAGCAGGTTTTGCCACAGGGTACACCCAAGGATCGGGTTTGCTGAATGTTATCTTCAGTCACTCTGTGGGTCAGAAGTGGACTTAAGTTCATGTTTCCTTTGTGATTTAACTTCCTTTTTCGAGGAAAATCTGCCTATGCTGAAGACTTTTGCCCTAGTGTTTCACCAATGTGAAAAATATAGTGATGTTTTGCTTCAGCCAAAAGATTGGGGATACAAGAGTGGGACAGAAAGCTAACTCTCATTTTTTGCTTACAGTTGCTTGTTACTTAGATGTTGTTTAAACTGTTGCCTTGCACCTGTGAAGAGTTATTGAAAACCAATAGGAGAGGCAATGCTGAAGATTTGCCTGAAAAAGGAAGATGAAGTAGGCGGTCAGGAAACAACGTACGTCCCCAAATATCCAGCCACTGGGAAAGGGAACAGGGACTTCCCCGACCGAGAAAGGACATAAAAAGACTGCTGTGTTGAGGACTGGTGTATCTGCTGAGGGAGAAATGCACCTGCATTAGCTGACTCTATTTCAATACATAGCTGACCATTTCAATAAATAGTTTTGCTTTGATGACTTTGTCCCCTCTTAATTCCATTAATAAGTACTTTCTCACACCAAGCATGTACATCTCTTCTCTTCTCTTCAAACAGATTTCAACCCTAAATACTCGCTATCCCTCAACAAGCTGCAGAGACAATCTTCTCTTGTCATGTACCTGAGACAGTGAGAAAAAAAGAACCTGTGTGCTTGGGAGCAAAGGTGAGCATTTTCTGAGTCATGAACTTGCTGTTCCACATAGTGCCTGCACAGTGGTGCAGGAGAACAACCCGCTGAAGGAACAAAATTAAAAGTTCAGGCTACTCTTGACAATTACTTTCAGTTGCACAGCTGCTCCTCAAGCAGAGATGGTGAATGCCTTCGTGCTGATGATTTTGGGAAACAGTACTGCTCCTCCCATGCTTCATGGAATGGAAAATCCACTTCTCTGCCCTCTGTGCCTAAGCTCATCTTGATGGCAAAGAAATTGGCAGAGATGCCAGATATGGGAAGGAACCAAACCTTCCAAATACAGCATCTGTCTGGAGGCTCTAGCTTTTCTCTAGCTCATTCTTCAAGCAGCAGTCTTTTAGGCATCTTCAAGGGCCTAATGATTGTCAGCCTGTTTCATCTCCCATCCCAATTAAGAGTATTTTTCAGCTGTATCATTTTACTAATCCTGTTGATCTAGCTCATACTGTTGCTGAGGAAGATTTCTGCCAATACAGGTACAGAAAACAGTAGCCAGGGTTGTAATTAAAGATGAAGACTCACAAAAAGCCTGATGAGAGCCTGATGTTACCCACTGTACTTTTCTCTCACCCACCACTCTGCAGGCTCATGGGTGCCAGCACTGCTTTGTGCTGCTCATCCACAGAAAGGGCCATTTGCCTTGTAAACTGTCAGCCTTTATTGCAGATTAAAGGATGTGGTCTTCACAGAAAGGCAGCAAAGGCATCAGCCTAGTGTAAAGCTCTAGCAAGCACCAAGCCACAAAGCCCTGCTGCTTTTACTGAGTGATATTAAACAAATAATGCTACAGGCTTTGCTTTGTTATGTTATGACAGCAAGGAAAGAACAACCTGGGTCATGTTTCAGATGTCATGCAGGTTTAAGCACAGGTTTGAGGTCTTTTTGTTTTCTCCTTAGCCCCTGCTGCCTTGAGTCTCTGATCTGGCTGCCACTACAGGATTGCAGAGTAGGAGGGACCATGATACTATCCTGGGCATGGGGAAGGGACCTAGCAGAAAGTAAAGCTTTGAGGAGTCCTGCTGAAAAGCATAATTGTCATTTGCAGATGATTTGAACCTTTCACTTTTCCTAGAGATTCTGGTCACACTAGACATGTCTTACGTATGTCCCAGCACACAGAGTGGATAAGAAATTACTGAAGACTATGAGTTCACTACTCTGCTGAAGGCTCTGGTCTCTTCTTCCTTTCTTCCTGCAGTGTGATCCACAGCATCACAAAAGCGTCTGTTTGTTTGAGGGCAGTGCTGGGGGCTCCTTCTAGTTTGGCTTTTCACATGAACCAAGATTTGCCACCATTTGATCAAGTCAGGCATAGTCTGTAGAATTATCAGACACAAAATATTCGGATTTGTTTCTCCACTACTTTCTTTAAGATACTGCTCTTATTGCCTTATGGATCCAGGATATTTTGTACTCCTGCCTAATGCTGAATTTCATAAATCTCGTGGAATATTTCAGGGACTTGAACCAGCAAGAGTGCACGAGAAGTATATCCAGGAAGAACTGCATGATGATTAGTGCTATTGCCTTCTCTACTGAATGCATCCATAAGCAAATCCCAGTGCTTACTGTACAAAAGCAGCTCTGAGATCAATGCAGAAGATGGCACTATCAGACATGATGCTTAAGTGATACTTCCTAGTTCTTCTTTTCCAAAAGCTTCAGTAAACCATTCCAAAAGACACATCCTGTACAGATGTGTGTACATATGCTGAATCTGCTGCATCTACAAATTCACCACCCTAGGCCAAAAAAAAAAAATCTCATTGTGCTTTTTCCACCCAGATTGCTCATCATGTCAAAGCTAGTACTGACTGGCCTCCCTTGGTTAAAGTGCTGCTTGCCTTGGGGAAGTTTGCTTTTGCAAGACTTGCAGATTATATAGAAGAAGTCTGACTCTGACAAATTTTGTTAATCATTTAGTCTATTATCTGATTTCATAGTAGCACTAAATCCATAATTAGTTAAAGATAAGAAAGGATTCAAGCAATTCTAAGAGTAAAGGAAATCATTATTTAACTGGTGCGCTGTGCTAAGATATCCCGATTTGGACAGAAATCAGGAATAGTCAAACTATTCCATGGAACTACACATGGGTATTATCTGGGTAAAACAAGTAATCAGGCAGGATATAATATCTTTACTCTAAAGTGTTGACTGTATCTCAACCGCTGTGGCAGTTCTTCAGGAGTTAAAAAGCTGACGCCATAAATATGCTCAGATATTTATTAGTCCAACTTGCTGCTTTTAGTAATGTTACAGAGAACCTATGTCTACCTTAAGATGTACAATAAAATATAGAGATGCTCTTTTCTATCAGTCTAGATAGATGAAGAGAGGGGCATAACACACACAGAGGGACCAGAAATTATGAGGTCTGATCAGAAAGCTGGGAATAGAGACCTAGATGAGGGATCCATCATAGCTATGCTGTATAGCAGCTTCTAGGGAGGTATGCTTTGGGAGCCTGCTGAGGAAAAAGGATGTTCCTGTGTCCTCTCAAACAAAGCAGATCTGGAGATACACCAGTCGCAATTGTCCCATGTTAGGTGTTCGCTAAGCTGGGGCAGGAACATAAGATTCTCAGTACAAGATTCTTCCATGCTCAGCCCAAGCTCCTGGGACAGGACTCCCTCAGGTGCACTTAGTATTGCTACTTGCAAGTCAGGAATGGGCACTCCATCCTTCTGCTTCCCTTTTGAGGGCCTCACTACCTGCAGGAGGTTAACAGGATTAAAGTACATTTTATCTGTCCCAATGCAGCTCTACAGAGGTCAGCTCCCTCCCTAGACATAAATGTTGACATACAAAATACTATGTAGGCATTTCACCTCCTTCCTCAGGAACAAAGTCCAGGCTGCCCCACCAGCCATTCCTAAAAACTGTTTAACTTTTATCCACTCCCAAGGCCTGAGCTCCTACCATTAGGATTTGTTGTGGAAACCCAGAACAAATTCAGACTTTTTTGCAGTAGGTGCTGTACACCCAGAGTCTCAGAGTATCTTTCCCCAAAGGGCCCCTCCACAACAGCAAAATGTGACACAGCATTAGGGTAAAGCTAGCTCTGTTTTATCCATAACTTCCCCTTTCTTTTGTGCCTTCCTAGATGCCTAAAAGTGCATATGACCTTATGCCTAACAGTGCAATATGACTTTAACAGCCACAATCTTTCAACACAGGGTATCCCATTAGGTGAAAGAAAGAGTGCAAAGGTTCAATAATCTCAGCTGTCCCCTAATTTGATGAAGACACAGGAAAACTGCATTCATTAACAAGGAAACTGAGGAAGAAAAGCAGGGAATCACCAAGTAGCAAGTGTTATCAAAGAGAACCCAAAACAATAAGCCCGACTAAATGTTTGGATTTTTGTCTTGAAGGCAGTAACACAGATGAGAGGAGAACAAAATGAAGAAAGCACTTGGTTGCACAGTTCATCCAGCAATGCCACAGGAAGAAGCACAACATTCCTAAGCTATTTAAGCCAGAGCTCTTTGTACTCACCTTCCATCTGGCTTCACTGATTATGTTCCACTAGGCCCCAAGTGCATCTCAATATTTAGCTATCTCTTTCAGTAAAGCCACTGCCTGCTGTTTGTCTTGGGCAGGGCATCTCAATATTTTTGACAGTGTTGCTCTGCTCTTTTCCAGACCTAATTTTTATGTCCTAGTTTGGAAACTGCTGTGTAAGTGGAGATGATCAGTGCATGCAAAAGTGCCCAGAGATACCGAGGATCCACTGGAGGGCAGCTAGATGTCCTAGGGCTGGAGACAGTTGGCAGTAATCAGGAGAGGCAGGAAGATTAGAGAATCACAATAGAAATGCTAAGATAGGTCTGAATGCAGAGTAAATGAGAGTCGGGGCAGATGTTGATGGCACTGAGCTTAACTGCTTACCAGGACAGCAGCACATCTAGGGGTAGCTCCTCCAGGCACTCAGACTGGGAGAGAAAGGACAATGAGGAAATAATGCTTCACAGAGGAGGTATAAGGATAAGAAACACAACACTCTCATCTCCTACAGGGTGTAAAAAGGCCCATGCAGAACAAATCTATGCACACCAGGCTAAAAATGTAGGAGACATGAGAACTCTGTAGCTGGTGTTCCTTGTTCTGTGTCATGACAAGGACTCTGACCACATCACCCAGTCATAGGCCCTGGTGTATAAATGCTGAGCAATCCATGCTCACGGGTATTTGGTAAGAGAACTGAAATGAGTGCAATATGTTCTATTTAAAAATAAGATCACCGTTGAGCTTTGCTGCATTTTGTTTCTCTGCTTCCAATGTCTCTATGTCTCACTTCTGCAATAACCTCCATCCATTTCAGCCTTCTCTCCTGCTCTACTCTCAGCTCCTCCTCAGCAGTACAGCTGTTACCAAGGCTACATACATCTCTCCAGATCAGAAGACCTCTGTAGCCTGGTCCTGCAGTAAGAGCATGGCCCACAGACCACTGCCTTCCACTGAAGCCCCAGGGCTCTGGCTGGGCCATTCACTTCGAAAGCATTCTTTCTCCCCAGTGCAAACAACAAGCAAACATGAACATAGTCCCCAAGGGTTTTCTCCCTGAGAGCTCTGCCCTGGTTTTGGCTCTGCCAAACCTAAACAGGCTGGTGAAATCAGCACTGCAAAGGCCTTTGAGACAGCACATTAAGCACACAGAGGAGGTGATACCTGTTTCAGTGCCACCTTGTGCACTGCCCCTCCACCAATGGTGTTACTGTAAAACCTAGACAAGGATTGCATGTCACAAGTCTCCTTCCACCACACTTTACCTCTTTTGAGGGCAAACTCGCAGCCTTACTTACCAGTGTGATCCAGCAAGCAGCTAGGGGACCAAACTGGTGCTATGGGATTTCCACTGTTGTTGCAGCTACATGGTAGAGAGTGAGTGCTGGTTCATGGCCTCTTCTGGGCCTAGACAGGATAAAACTCTTTGAGGCAGAAGAGGCTGTATTCCTGAAAGAATTCAGAAAGCCTATCATCTCTTGTGGCTGTAACAGTTGCCTATTATATAGGAAACTGAGAAGAAGCTCTGCCCTTTTATCTGTCCCAGAAATCTTTGTAAGTGCTTTCAAAGCCTGCTCGCTTTGTGAACTCCAGACATGTCTGAACAACCTGGGTGGTTTGACACATTACATCAATATGTCTGTGTGAGGAAAATATATATGGAGGTTTTCTGTCTGAACTCACCCTTTGCTGTTGTTTCTGATGATTTTCGCAGAAGGGGACCCCACAGGTAGTCACAGCCAATGGAAATGATCACTTGGAGCAGCTTCTCAGCCCCTTCTCAGGTGGCATTTTGTTTTGTAACATGAGCATTTGCATCCCCCCTTCAGCACTCCCCCGCCAGGGCCGAGCACCCTGCGAGGCTGGCACCCTTCTGCCACCTGTGTGGGTGCCTGGCATGTGTGCAGCATGGCTGACTGGCAACGAGCTATGCCTGACATTTGCCACCTTCAAAACCAGGCCATGAGTACAGTTTCTTAGGCAGTTCCTCAAGTGTTGAATTCTGCCACCTCTCTCAAACATGGCATATTCATGTTAATACATCCCTTGGCCTCTGAGCCCAGGATGGGGGCTGGACCTGGCACTCAGCTGAAATTCCTCCCTGCTTCTACTGTTGCTGCAGGACCAGGCTCCTTGCTTTCAGGTTTGGAGACTGAATTAGGGCTTCTGTGACCAGCAAAAAGATGGCATGACACTTCATCTGTGTTTGTAGTTAGCTGGATCATCAGGTGCTGCTGGCTTCTTCCCTCCCTTTCCGCAAGTTACTGATAAATATGTGTGTAACGCTGATAATTGTTCGCTGATGTTGCTCTTTTCATTGTGACTCCCACTAGGCTCTGTTTGTAAAAGAGGCAGGGCAGGGTATTCTCCAGACAACAACCTCCTATGCTAAAGACTGACTAGTTATCGGCAGCTCTAGGCTAATAATAGTGCACTGAAAAAAAAAAAGGAAAACCTGTACAAACTTTGTTTACATATTGTAGGGAGAAGAATCACAGCCTGCCAGAGATAGCTATACCTGCAACAAATACTCAAGGCTAAGGATTTAGTATCATAAAGTGTATATTGGAAACCCTGGATTCTGCTTCTGTTTTCACTGCCACTGAGAAAGTAATTTTTCTCAGTTTCTCTCAGTAAAACAAAGGGGACATTTGCTTCTGGCCTCCTTTGGAAACAGAACAGAGAAGGGGCTGTAGGTGCAAAGGGTTATGAGTAGTGCTGACTGACATCTACTGGTAAACAGGCTGATAAGGCAAGTGGAAGCTTGTGGGGGTTCTGGGGATTTATATGTTCCTTTTAAACATGAAAAGTTATGCTTGATAATTTTTAGGACAACAGCATCACATTCTGCAAAAAACACAGAAGAGACACTACCAGTTTTCAATGCTCATGTTCACAGCTGGCTGGGGCTGCCCCATGCCAGATGCCTGAGCCTGCTTTCGGATATCTCTGCCATGCCCCTCCCTACCCACATCGATGAATCTTTTCTGTGCCTCACTCGTGCTTTCAGAATCTGGTTAGGACACTGCTTCCTTCTGCCTTGGCTGAATATGACAGTGCTCTAAGTCAGCCTCTCTGGAGCACACACTGCACCTACCAGAAAAGGTGTCAGACCATATCAACTCCGACTGCCAATATAAATAACCACGGTGGTGATATCTTTTCAGATATAATTTTCTGAACCTCCTCCCAAAGATTTAAACCATCTCAAGGCATAGCTGGGACAGTGCAGTTTGGAAGGCTACCCTCTGCAGATTGAAACAAAACACAGCCATTCACCTGTTATTTTGAGGAAAAAATACTTTACTTTCCCCATCAGACATACAGCAACTAAATAGTAACAGTTCCTGATGGGAAGCCTAACAACACGCATCTGAAAAGAGAAGCTGTTTGAACTTACCATTCAGTGTCTTTATGTCATTTCTCAACCAGCTTTAAGACATATTGACAGTTACACACAAGCAGTTGCTGGAGACAAATAATTTCCTTGCCCTACTCTAGGATGCATCATATATGACAGTATGGACAAAGGAACAGACAAGGCACAGTTGCATGGAGAGTTACATGTAAGAGAGAAGATATTAATGCAGGCACATGCCAGTGACAGAAGTTGTTTTTACACTGAGCAGCATTGGCACTACCAAAATCACAGCACAGGGTGAAGTGAGTGGTCTTTCTGCCAGAAAGGGGGAAAGGAGCTGACCTGGTAGACCACTGCAGCCTGCAGTTCTTTTTTGATCCCAGGAAGAGATAGTTTAGGGCTCCTCAGCAGAGCAGGCTGACTGCTGTTCCCAAGCCCAAAGGAGAAGAGGCTGCCAGGCTGTTCTTGCCAGTGAGTCTAGCTTTCACACCACCATCCTCTTATGCTTCATCTACCCTCCCTGACACTTATGGGGGTCTCTGTGCAGAAAGGAGCAAGGTGATGGACATTGCCTTCTGGTACCTAGAGACAGGCAGGGCTTTTTCACTGTGCTGCATTGGCTGCTGCATCAGTGCCTCAGTGGGCAAGTTATCTGTGGGGCTAGTCTTGTAGGTGTTTGGCACAGCTCAGGAAGGGAACAGAAACACTGGGAAATGCAAAGAGGGTAGTGCTGTGCCACTTTCTCTGTTGAGCAGAACAATCAAACAACACTCTTCCAGTGATAAATTTGAAGCTTTATAAAGCCAGGCCTTACAGATAATTTTTACCTTCAATTTCTTGTCAGGACATGATTTCAGGATCTTGTTGCCTTCACAGTAATTATTGCTCTGTTAAGAAGCTGAGCCTCAGCCAGCAGCATAGCCTTCCACTGACTATTAGCACAGGATCAATCACTTGAAGCAGACAGTTGCTGCTTGAATCTCTCTTATGGTGCCAGACTTAGTTCTTCATAGTATTTGATATCTATGCAGTAACAGACTCAGAACCTCATCCAGTATTTTGAGTCTATGGAAAAGGCAGATATTCCTTCAGAGACCTCAAAAGAAGAGCCTATATTTTTGATTTTACAATTATGCCTTACTAATCATAGTCTGCTATTGATCCAGGATCTGAAATAAGGTCTTACAAATGAATTTAAGGCAGAATCTTCCTCTGTGCCTTTCAACACACTGTTTGATTAACTGCAAGGTGATTAACTGCAAGGAACTGTGAGCACTCTTCAAGCCTATTACAGAGCACCAAGCTTCTCTATTCAATTACAATTTAGCAAATGGATTTCCTGTTTCATTAAAATGTTAAGGGAAAAAAGAGACCTAATTCAAGAAGATCTCCTGAATAGGCTGTTTTCTTCTGATTACAATAATAGCTTAATGCGGAGAGTAGGAGGAAATAAGTAACACCATTGTTATGAGTTTACCTGGAAAGGCTGAAGGTAAGAAGCTCTTGCTCAGTTCTGAATTTGGTGGAACTGGGAGTCAAGAGCCGTGGCAGTGTCTCACAGGTAAGTCCTGTTCCCAACACAGGACCAGTTGATGGGAAAAGAATTGTAAGACTCCACAGTTCCTGCATCCACAGCTCCTATCTGAAGTGTGCTGGGTGACAAGCTCCTCCTCATAGCTCCTCGTAGACCCTGGCAGCTGAATGACTCTCTGCTTTAATTTCTCAATTTCTATTTGAGGCTAACTGTTTTGGAATACCAGTGAGTAAGATATTTGGAAAACATTTGCAGTGACCCTCTAATAGCAGCAATAGCCTGAACCAATTACAAGGAAAGAGAAGTCTCAGCAAAGGGAAAAATACCTGGAAAAGAAGTATTTTGCATGTGGTTGAAAAACTGATACATCTCATTTTCACAATATTCTTCTACTGAAATTATGTCAGAACCCACAACTGCACATTGTTTCCCTGACAAAAATGAGAAACATCACAACTTCATAAATATGGTGCTAGTTTTTTTGAATAACCTTGAGATGCAATTTAAAGAGCTTGAAAATAAATAACAGAGGTTTCTTAGTGTCAACAGCTGTGTTAGAAACCACATAGCCAGAAGTTTGTTCCCTAACACTCAGACTAGGACTCTCCCAAGTAATAACTGCTTCTCAGTTTAGAACATTTCAGATCTCCTCCCAGTTACACTAGCAGTCAATTCTCATTGTAGTTATCCAGAGTTAGGTGTTAGTATCTTCTTTCCTCAACATCTGAGTCTAAGGTACAGAGAGGGTTACCAAGGTAATCTGGAAACAAACTACAAGAGAGCAAAACTGTCTGTAACCAGGTAGACACAATGAAATTTCTTCTTTCTATCTCACGCTAGTGATTGTATTCTGTTTTCTTTACTTGATAACCACATCTTTTTCCTGCAGACAAGTGTGTGTGTCAATAACAAGTTGCAATGTTCCAGAATTCTGAGGTCCCTACTTCTTGGGAAAGGATAGATAAAAGACTTTGCGTCAGCTTATTCAGAGGCAGAAACCTAATACATCACCTAGTTCCAAATCTCACCCACTCCAGAGATACTGGGGGAAGGGCAGGGCAGAAATTCTAGCTCTGTGACATTATACATCACTACACTAAAAAAGAGCAGCCCTGACTTTTCACATCGACAGATCCTGGCAATAGTGGTGTCTGTGTCCAGCTGTCTGGATTATCCTAACAGTGGGGGAACAACTGACAGCGACTTAGTGCCGTGGAAGCCAGACTGGGAGCACTGGGCTGTTTGCTAGAAATGCACATCAGATTGTGGCTAGATGATGTTCTTGGGCACCTGAGATCCCAGCACATTTGACATCTTCCCATTTTGGGAAGAGTTGCCACTCAGGTTGTTTCTCTGTACATGTTGCACCCTGCAGATTTCTGCTTCTTCATTCCTCAGCTGGTCAAAGCTCTGCAAGTGCAGCTCTTCCTGACTGGCTTCTTCCTCCTGTGAAACAGAAGGAAGAGTGACCTGCAATGTCAGCAAGCTACCAAGAAACTTAGCAACACTCCAGGAGAAAGGCAGGGTGTGCATGATATTTCTTTCAGAAATTAGTATAAGCCTGCCTGTCTGATAAAGATCCAATTTACTGTTTGCTGCAATACACTGATGAATGCATATTCAAGCATTAAAGAGACAAGGACAGATTCACCCCTTTTCACCCTCTACAGGAACATTCACAGAAATGCTGCTGCAAACAAACATTCAAATAAGCTTTCAGGCACATTCAAACGAGCAGTAGGACCTCCCAAAACACTGTTTCAGATCAGAAGGGATTGCAAGACTACTCAGAAAGAAGCCTCTCTTTTGCACTCAGCTAGGTCCCTTTGTGCTCTTTGGCTATTCTCATTATTGAAGCCATAAAAGCATGAAGTAATGACATGGCTCCACCGTGCCTTGCTGCCTTTGGCTTTAAAGCTGAAGACCCAAAATACGCTGGCTGCTGGGATATAGACAGTCTTTGGGAAAAGTCACAATTCTGCAAGGAGATGCTATGAGCACGCTGCTAACCGCCTCCCACTACATGTGGGATAAATAATCCAGAGGCAATGTGTTGCTAAGATCACAGTCCACAACACTGTCATAAGCTGCTCTTTCCGGAAAGGACAGTCTGATCATTTTTTTAATATCTGAGGAGAAACAGTTACAAAACAACTGAGTTGTCAGGAATAGTATCCACTGCCACAGGATTGACCTTGGCCTCAAAGAAGCCAGAAGGTGCATTTAAAGATACCATGGTTAATTGAGGGCACATGAAAACAAGAGGTTTTGTGCCACTTTGCTTGAACACAAAACACTTGAGGATAAAAAATGCTGACCCTGCCCAACCCTTTTTGTCTTGTGTCAGTGGAAAAGCAAAGATGACACCAAGTCCTTTCACACGGCAGGGCTGGTCACCTGATCTGAAGCAGGTTCAAATGCTTGGTGGATGGCTACCAACCTTGATAACATCATCCAGTGGTTTGCCCACCAGGTTCTTCCTCTCCAGCAAATTTGTTTCTGGCACATCAAGCTTGCTCACCACTGCATCAATCTTGGAGTCAATGCTGTTTATGGACAGTTCCAGTTGCAGCACACGTTGCAGGAGGCTGAAGGAGACATGGAGAGCATTTGTAAGCTTTTTCTTGTAATGAATAGAAGAATTTGCAGCAGACATCTCACAGACAATGGGCCAAAACTCAGAGAGGAATAAATACTCCCCATCAGATAATTGATTCACACCCACAGAAGAAATAAGTTTCTGCTACACTGTATTTTCATCTGTAATCAGTGGTTCTGCTTAGGATGTATCCTAGCCACTTTGGATCACAGTCCAGACAGAATATAATTCTATTATTAAATATTGCACCTGCCTCTCCTTTGATATGGCCCTATGTGGTTTGTTCGGTGTTTCTCAGTAGCAGAATCAGGATCTCCTGATTCTCTGTGCTATATTTATCCCATGCTCCTCCTATGGAAGAAACAGCCAACTGTTATTCTTGGACCTGGAAAATAAAGGCCAGCTAGGTTATAAATCAAGGATATTTATTCTCACAAGGCCTTCTGTAAAGGTATCAACTTTCCTTGGCCCAATTATCTGGGCTACCTTCTGACCTGAAATATTGACAGCATATTGCCTATGGCCAGCTGACATCTGCAGAGGTTATTCAAAAGGCAAAAACCAAAATTTCTTAATTCAGTCTTTTACAGGAGCAAGTAAACTACATTATTAGAACTGTTCCAGTTATCTCCCAACCTGCTTATTTACACACGTGCAAGATTAAAGGAACAAGATCTTACTGAAACTGCTCAACACCCCTGTAAAAAGTTACACCAGGGAAGGAAGTAGTAGGGAATCAGACTCTTCATTTGCAGAGGGGTTAAACTACTGACAGCACAAAAACATACACTTGGAACTCTTCTTTGGAGACCCAGCTGGCCTTATTGGTGTGGCTATTCCTTGATTCCATGTAGCTCAGATTCTCATCCAGGTTGTTGTCACCATAGGATTTCCCCAAATTTTCAATCTCTGTATTCAGAGCAACCTGGAAGATAAAGAAACTTTGGCAAAGCTGGATACTAATTCTGTGTCAGCTTTACTGTAAATAACAGAGCTTCACAGGCAATGATATACTCAGCTGTCATCCAGGCAGAGTGGGAACTGTATTTGAGTTGCCTCCTTAGTTTATAGCACAAACCCAAAGACTTCTGGGGCCACTTTGGACTGATCTCTACCAAACAGAATATTCCTTTCCCTGCCCTTTTTACCCTTTTTGCTTCTAGGTCATGCTTCATCTGCTGCTGCTCCTCTTCATCAAGGATGTGGTTGCCATCTTTGTCAAACCTGGAGAAAGCTGCTGTGATCTCATGGTCTGCATGGCCCAGTCTGCAACAGAATAGAAAGAGAAAACTCCAAGAACAGAATTATCCTAATTAAGCTTTAACAGTATGGGAACACCACTTTTGAAATCAGTGTATTGTTTCTTCCTGCCAAGGACAAACCTCAACACCCCAAATGGCAAGAGATATTAACAAAAACCTATATAGAACAGAAGATGAAATGTGAAGAAAGACAAGGGTGTTTTTTGAGTGTTACATTGCCTGGATCTGAGCTAACTGCATTCCCAGTCTTGAAAACCAGAGAACTTAAATTACCCTGTCCAGGAGAAGGGCTAAGTGGGCATTCCTCACTTACTCCTTCAAGCTGTTCTTGAAGTCTTCGAAGTCTAGTTCTTTTGTTCCATTCTGCAGTGCTTTCTGCACATCAGAAATCTGCTCTTTCTTCAGCTTCAGTCTCATGAGTGTCCGGTTGTAGCTCTGTTACCAAAGGTGTAAACAGACACAGTATCATGAAAAGTAGAGCAGAGGGGGCACATGAGCATGTGGTAATACAAGAAGTATTTTTGCTTGTGGAAAGCTTAAAACCAACACTGTTGAATGAACCTCATCTCTAAACTAGGATCACACCTTCAAAGTGACACCAACATGCTAATCCTCTGCTTTCCTCCTCCCCATTCTTTCCTTTATCTGATTTTCTAGGCCATCAGCTGTCTAAGATAATGTCTCAAATACTGTTCTTTACAGAATATTTCTTCCACAGCAGAGTTGTGACATTCCACCACTTTTCTGGAATTTGCCTGTGGAAGATCCAGGTGTAACCCACTAGATTTGCACCACTGTAATGTGCTCAGCTTAGGAAAGTAGGATCTGCCATGCTGTTGACTTAAGTACATTCTATTAAGGACTAAAAGAGTTTTGTCTAGCAACCATCAAGTAACAGGATTCCCCCAACCCCTACTTTATCATTGCTAAAGGATCTAGGAGCTTGATTTATCCAGTAGAGGAACTATGACTCCTGTGCACAAAAAAGGTAGATATGGAGCTGCCAACTACAGTTTCTCTCTAGTAAACTCCACTTAGTTCAGGGACTTTCAGAAAATGCATCATGATTTAGCTAGAAAGTAGTAGCTTTCACTATTCATCACCTGCTTCAGGATGTCAGAGAGCTGCAGCTCATCCTTCTGGCTTGAAAGCTCCTCCTTGACTTCTGAGTAGGTGTCATTGATGATGGCCAGAAACATGTTCTAGAAAAAGGGAAAGAAGAGCAATGAATATGCATTAGACACCTTGCCTGCTCCATCAGCTGAAGCAGCAAGAGACAACAAATGTCTTAGTTACACAAGGAGCTATTTCCCCATGGAGTATTTCTTGGGCAAATTGAAGTGGAAGAAGGGAAGGCCCACTTCAGCCATACCGTGTTTTCTCACAGATTTGTAGTTAAAGGAGTGACTGGAGGTACATTTTTTTCCCAGATCAAATACTATCTTGGATAGCTTCTCTTGTGAAATCTTAGGCTACATTTGGATTCCTGACACTGAGTGTTTAATCTGGATATTACGAGCATCCCTCTGCATCCATTGCCTAGAAAGCCAGATACTGTCCCCCATGCTTTTCCAACGGTGTTCTGCAGAACAGCTGATCTGATCTCCTTGAATTCAGCTAACACATTAGTGGTATTCCCAGTCAGTTTTAGTCTTCACCTTAAAGGATGTGAATATGGTCCTTAATCATCCTAATAATCAAATCCTCATTTGTAATACTATGCTCTTTGCCTACTATGGTCTATTTGCACTGCAAAGCTATCATAATAGAAACTCCTTTTTTCTCTAAGCATTTGCACAGCACCTAACTCAGGGATTGTCAGGAACAGTCTCTCAAACACTGCTGTCTATAAAGGGACAAAGAGGAACTTCTTGCTTACCAGGAGCACAAAGAAAACAAAGAATACATAGGTGACAAAGTAAATAGGCCCAAGGATCCTGTTGGCATTGTCAATGGAATCGTAGTCAAAATCACCAAGAATTATCCGAAACTGGGTGAAGCTGAAGGAAAGAAAGAGCCTAAGGTCATACAAAGGCACATGCATTTATCCTACATCCTCAGACAGTCCTGAAGTGAATTTGAATCTGCCTGTAGCCTAGATGGGCTCAGGTAAAAGCCAGAGCAGGGTCAAAGTCACTCAAGAGTGGTGAGTTAAATATCCCCACAGTATTTCAGGGGTGAAAGCAAGCTGATCTGGTTAGAGCAGGAGCTGGCTGAAAAATAAAACATGGTTTCCACACAAATTCAGGTTGTCCAAAGTGTGATAGTCAGACAGTAACATTCTACTGCCTTTATGGACCAACAGCAGGTGGGGTGACAGAAGGCCCTGCAGAGAAGAAATTAAGTTGTCAGCTGAGCTATGATGCTTTTCTGCAGAAAGGGGTTAAGCCACTGCATGTTGAATACTCTTGGTGTACCCAAAAACTCCACATCAAGGGAAAACTGTCTAGGCTTCAGCAACTGAAGCTTCTCACTAAAATCTCCCATGGAAAGATTGGGATTTCCACTGAATTGTAGGATTGCAAGGAATATCAAAGTCTGGTAGGATCAGCTACTCATCCTTACAGACAACCAGAAATTTTTCTGTTACCCTCAATTTTCTCACTATGTTCTTTTGTCTATGAAGATGTCACAATCAGAGGACTGTGAGCAACTTATTAACCACTGTGGTCTTATTACAATGAGATACAACAGGTGTCTGATTGACATTCAACTTTGCAGCTGTAGGGAAGGGTGGAAAGCAGTTAAAATTCTTTTTATAAAATTAGGGAAACATGGTTCTATCTTAGACACTTACATGCATTTAACAAAGGTACTGAAGTTTTCCACTTGTGTCCCAAAAAGAAGGTAACCCAACTGGGCATAGGCAAAGAAGACAATGAAGAACATAATGGCAAAACCCAGGATGTCCTTAGCACAACGTGCCAGTGTGGAGGAGAGCTGGGTCATTGTTTTGTTAAAGCTAATGTACTTGAATATCTGCAGGATGAAAGAATGGGGACAAAGTAAGGCCAAACCATCACCTAGGTCAGTCTCTCTTGTGTATGCACATGCTTACTAAGGTAAGAACTTCACTATAATACCAAAGCACTGAGAAGAAAGTTGGGCTATATGAATGGTGGCTTAGTGTGCGGTATATTTGTCCTGGGTGTGCCACCATCATCCTCCTGTGGGGGTCAAACTCAAACACATGACTTTGTTCCCTAGGTCAAAGGAAAATATAAACATGGACTGCTAGAAGGACAAATGTCTCAAGGTTAATGAGGAAGCCCAAGTACTGAGTGGCTTTCTACCATGCCAAGATGCTTTGGTTGAAATGAAAAGTCCGTGCCAGCAGATGAGTCATTTCCAATTCTTGAGTGGCCATCAAAAAAGGAAAACAAGGTTTGCAAGATTATCCTCCAGAATACTAAAATAGTACAGGATGGACAAAGTTACATTGTACTCAGCATTTTCTAAAACCCCTTTTACACCAGAGTGTCTGAGCTCATCTCCCTGACTTATCTCCAAATAACTGGCCTTAGAATGCAGGGTGAAAAGTTGTCCAGATTCACTGCAAAACAGAGCATATGACTTTGAGGAAAATCCTTTGTTATATAGCTGTTACACTGGTTTACTGAAAGTGATGGAAGTGACAAGCTCTCTAGAGGAAGAGGTCTGCCTGGAGACCTGGCGCCTCTCAGACCCCCTACAATACCTTGATCCAGGCAAAGAATAAGTTGACTGCATTCATATTGTTGTACTGTGTCTGCCAGAATGCCAGGAACTCAAAATCCGCGTAGGCGTTGGGGCGTTTCAGCAACTCTCCCAGTAGCCGGTTCACCTCAATGGTGCGAAAGATATGAAACCCAATAGCAATTATGGAGAGCTGCAAGGAGGAAGAGGAATAGTCTGCAGTGACCACTGTACCTATGCTTTCCACAGAAATTACTATCACAGAACTCCTTGATATCACACTTCACTCTTTGATATCACATTGTAATCTACTGGTTGGGAACGAAAATAAAATCTTCATGGTCTGAATGGTGCCCTGATTTCAGAATCTCTTGTGCATCTCTAAAGAAATAATTTTCTCTTAACAGTTGACAGAAGAGCATATGTGCATTTATTCTGCCAGTTCATTTTAGTATTAGAGCAAACCCTGTGCCCTAGACTAGTTTCCACACTCCTTCATTTATTTTGGCTCTTATACCTCTCTGCCATTGCTTCCCCAAAACAGAATGTAAGGACCCTCACCAGAATGACAACCACATCCAGGATGTTCCAGATGCTGGCAAAGTACTGAAGCTTGTGGATACGCAGCTCCAAAGTCTCCTCTACCACATAGTAGAAGATGAAGACACAGAATACAATTTCACAGGCAACAATGAAGAAGTCCCATGCGCTGACGTATCGTATAAGCTTGACTGTCCGGATTTGCCAGGAAGGAATGGCACCACCAGTGGCTGGAAACTCAACAACTAACCTTGAAGGGGACAAGAAAACTCTGATAATTATAAACAAGAGGATGGAGGCTCTGGGATAATTCAAATACATATCAAACTTGAGCATGAGCTATCCACCAGACCATGAGAGGAAGAGTTGTGCATGTGTTTATTTAGCCATCTCTGCTGCTTCACTGCCTGTGATAGGGAAAAGTGAAAGGTGAAGAAAAGTGTGATTGTTTATGTCAGGAAGACCAAGACTTCTTACAAACCCATACAATTCCTACTGACACCGCTCAGACCTACCCCACTGTTGGACAATAATAAAATACTCGTGTTTTAAGAAACCATAGCAATAAGGAAGATGCAAGAGGCTAGAGAATTTTCAGCTTACCTCAGAACACAGAATAGATTGATATTTGCATTATACACAGAGAAATCAATGAAGACAACTCGTGTTCCCCGATCCAGCCACAACTTCTCCTTCAAGACTTGCAGGGCTTCAGCACTCTCTTCTCTGGTCAGCTTGAGGTCTATGTAGTATCCTCCTCCACTGTAACTGGTTAGTCTTCCCCAGTGAGATGAACCACCCAGCTCCTCCTCAGAATGGTATCTCCACCTGTAACAGACAAAAGGCAAATGCTTCACCACCCCAGGCCTAGATATGACCTTGTAGCCTTGAGGAATTAGACTATCTTCAAGGGGCAGAACAGTTTTTAATTAAAGAATTGGCAGTTAATTCCTATTCCAGACCTGATCCTACATCAGTTCTTCATCATTGTTAGTTTTCTAGTCTAGTGCTTCCCAGCAGTGACACAACATGACCTGTGATACTATAGAGGGAAAATTCTGAGAGCTGTTGGCTAGGTCAGTCTTGTTTTCATGGAGGTCATTTTCAGGGTCTTCTCTATTGCCTTCTACCACATTACACACAATCCTCTGCTTAGAACACTCTCATACTCATATTTCCTTATGAACAATAGCTTCTCGTTCACAGAACAAGGCTCACGCAGCAGGTAAAAAGCTATTAAACTGAGGCTTCCTCACATTATTATAGAGAAATATCTCAAGAGGAAAGGACACACTCCTTTCTTTTTGGCTCCTGAAATCTTGGAGAAAAGCAAATAGTATCATTCTTTTGATGAATCTGGTCCCAAAGGTCTGTATTTATCCTCACATCCTTAAAGGCAGGCAACAATTTCTACTTAATTTTCCACTGGATTTTTCTAGACTTTCCCAAAAGGTCCTACTGTGCCACTCAAAGAGGCACTGGACCTGATTGATATACAAAAAGGACTTGCTGCCTCTGACTACAAGGGGAGTACCAGCCTTATGTGAGAAACTCACCCCCAGTATGCTGCAGTTCTTACTTTAACTAGCAGAGACTAATTTGGATTAGATGCACTTACGGTGTTCCGTTGATGAGCCCAAAGGAGACCCTTTCCTCCTTGTCTTCTGAGTATACATCGTAGCAGCCCAAGATTTCCTCCTTGAAGTCATCATGGACCACACAGGAATTGTTCTTCACCTTCAGTTGTCTCATACGTGGGACACCCAGCAGCAGGTTCTCGTAATAGATGTACGACTGGGTGCTGTGAGCTGCCAGGGACTCGTTGTTGTACCACTTTGTCCAGTAAAGATTATCCAGAAGGGGACCTTGTGCATACTGCAAGGGAGGGAGACGAGAACAACTTCTTTGTAGCTCACACACCTTAGCATAGCAGGGAGATAATAAGACCTGACTTGTTCTTCTCTAATTCCCAAGACAGAAAGTAGTAGAAGCTTGTGTTGGATATATGTTATGGAGGGGAAAGACCAGGGTTGTTGGTTGGAGGGATGTTGGGCTGCAGAGTCATCATTGGTTCCCCACAGTTCTGTTGTATGGTTGCTGTACCTTCTTGGGCTAATGAAGAGATAAGAGCCCTGCAAATCTCTTTGTGTCTACCACTTCAGTCAACACAGGTCTCGAGGAATTGCCTTGGCACCAGTTGTGAATTATCAAAAATGCATGTACTGGTGTCCTGGAAATAGCGGAGGAGAAACAATAGTGCCATTGTTTGCTGTAGTGTTTTAATATGAAAGAGAAAGACAAATCTAATTGAGGAACAATTTCTGTCTGTCGAAGATAAGTGGTTGCAATAACTCAATGGCCTTCACTGTGGCTCTCATTACACCTTCACCAGTTCTTTAGCAGAAATATGCTAGACCCCAGACATTTTTCCTCTTCTTTATTCTCTTTTAAAATTTGCATTGAATTTTATCATCCAGCTTCACCATAAAGAATCTACAGATCAGACAAGCCCAGGAAAGAATTACAGGCAGTTCAAAGCCACTTACTTGTACCACAGGGAAACCTGAAGTAAATCACTTGGTTTCTCTGGGCCAGTACTTCCCATCTGTGCAATAAGCTGATGCTCATATCACTGTAATTTTTTTCTATATCCTGCCTGTTCAGCTGACAAGTTACTAGGAAATGGACTCTTCTGGGCACACACAACACTGAACCTAGCCAGTATTCTGGCCACAGTACTCAGAGGGATAACTTAGTCAGTGAGTATTTGGCATGCAAATACTATAGTAACTATTGTTGGTAGATGGCAAAAGCTTGTGGCAGCAAAATGCCTTGCTGAAATCACTAAGTAGCAAATTCAGAGGGAACTGAATATCCCAGTTTAGCTGAGATTTTCAGGATTCCCCATGCTGGGCCAGATTTGTACTCACCACCCAGAAGTCAGCCATGCTGCCAATGGACTGGAAAGAGACACGACCATCCGAAGAGGTCTGCAGAAAGAGCTCAGACATCACTTTGGTGTAGTAATAGGCACTGGAACTTGTCATTCCATATGTCACTAAGAGAAGAGACAAGAGGAGGGTCCTTCCTTATACCTGAGTATTTGAGCCTGATACTTATATATTCACTTTCTGTATATCTTATACTTTCACAGGTAAGCTGAGTAAGGCACAGGACAAGAAATCTGAGGACTGTCTGCTTTCTTAGGAATTTACAAACTTATCTGTTGCATGTTGAGGAATTTAAACTGTCAGACTGACAGACTGTAAGAGTTTAATAGGGAGAGAATACCATTAGATGATACAACTGAAATCCTGGGTACCAATTTTTGTTCTCAGACAAGATTTCTGACGGAAGTTTTCTTCCTTACAACAAAGCCTATGATCTGTATTTTGAATTTCCAATATGAAGCCTTGAAGGTACAGAGACCACCTTGTTTTCCCAAGTGGAAAGTTCCAGGTAAGTTATCTACCAAGAAACTACAACAGGAGCAAGCTCTAACTTCCATGAACATGTTGTTTCAACTCTCCAGCACTCCTCTTCCTTCAGAAAAACATCCATCATAGTGATTACTAAGAACATGTCCTGTTCTTGAAAGCACAGCAGGAAAATAAAGCAGCTGACGTTCAAGACACAGCTCCCCCTCACCTTCTGGATGAGTCAGTGTGTGACAACATGTCTATGTGCGTGTCTTGGTTCTTTAGAAAGAGTGATTGAAGCACTGTTTCCCTGGGCCAGCATGATAGTAACTTATGTTGGTATTGTATATCTATCTCTCCTGCCTTAGGGCCCATGAAATATAATCCTCTTCACTGTCCTGTGCCACAGGTGCTCATTTGTGATAATGAATGAACCTTCCCAAAAACAAACATCCATTGTTCTACCTACACAAAGTCCATTAGCATCAGCATTCAATATAGGGACACATTGAATTCACCCAACAACCACAGTGAAAGCTGCCATCTGCTTTATCACCTCAGCCACCCCTCCAGTCTCAGAGGGGAAAATCTCTCTGAGTTCTTTGTATTTGATCCCAGGAAGTTTCTAATGCTGCTCTCTGGGTCTTGAACATTTGCTGTGAAACTAAAAAAAGACAGTTTCTCCCAGGACTGTGGGGTCAATGGCCAGAACTGATACCATGAATCAGAAAATACTGAGTTATCAATTAATACTGCATTATCAATTAATAATGGTCAGTAACTTTAGTTCCGTGTGGAGCAGCTATTCTATAGGTTAATGACAAAACTTCTTGCTCCAGTGAATGCACTTACAATAAATTTAACGTTTACAGCAGAGCAAGGAAGACTCACATTACTCCCTTTGCACTGCATACAGAAACGATGCCTAAGATATGACAGGTACTTACACAGACAGATGTCCACCAAGAACACAACATAGACTAGCAGCTCTCGCAGTGTGGTCTTCACATAAAGCTCTCTGTTTTCAGCTGTGTTCTCAGTCAGTGTAGTGCCCCACAGACCTGTTGGGTATAAAGAAGAGACTGTAGAGTTTTGATGGCCATTTTCAAGGGCCATGTGAGAAGCTGAAGTCCTGTTTCCAAAGAACACTGTTGGGAGCTGAATTGGGTTTTTTTGCTTTTCAAGGCTAAATCACTTCAAAATTTGACTAAGTCCTATAAGAATGTGATATATAAGAAGAACCAGACCTCTTCCTACACGAATAGAAGATTTGGAGCTGACCAAAATTGACATGTATTGGCTTTTTATTTTGCTAAATTACTCTCCAATTTTCTGTTTGAGTTCATTCTGGACTGATATTTTCCTGACTGGTTTTCAGCTTACTCTTTGCAGAAACTCAATCTTTGTCACAAGTGCTCCTGAAACCACAAAATTTCATCTCAGTCACCCACATGCTAATAGCAACAGCTTCTGTTAGGAGTTCCATAGCAGAACTGCATCTGCTGTTATCTTAACAATTATTACTCCTTTTAGTGGATGTTGAACCACTAGCCCGCAAATATTTGTCCTTTGCTTACCTAAAAGGTCTTGCAGTTTTCTTGTAGGTCATAAGACTCACACAGATAACCCAACTCAACATTTGCAGAATAAAATTTAGAGCCAAATTATCTTCAGGACATCTATCAATGGAGCTTTGGTGAATCCAATACAATTTTGCCAATTGCAGCATATAAAGATCCTATTTCTTCACACAGTGAAAGCAACTCATTAAATGTCACCTGGATCAATCAATAAGAGAGAAACACTTCCTCTAAAAGAAGCCTTGATATTTTCTGTTTGATGAACCACCCAATACCATTAGTGTATTTGTTTGTTCCTTTTGTAATGGCTTTCTATTGTGATTTCTGGAGTGCTCCTGAAGTTGAAAGGCATAAGAACTTCCAATTGAAAGCCTGGTGATGGCAGCCACATCAATAATAGCCACAGTCTTGCTGCTTTCTGCAGCTCCTAGAGAGCTCAGCCCCGACACCTATCCCCTGTAGTATGCAGCAATCATCGTCCTGCAAGCCGAGATCAAAGATGATCAAAGGCCACACTTTTGAAGTCAGTTCTGGCAGATGACAAACAGCTTTTCTCTTTGGAGCAAAAGGGATCTAGTGGTCTGTGTGCATTTACTTCTGTCATTTTGGCATCTCAACAGATCAGAGAGCCTTTTGCACCATCAACTACCATAGTGACTGTTCCAGCATCCACCATTACTCCTGGATACACAACTAATAGCCTGTTCTCCACAATCCAGAGCAGCAACAGAAGTGACAGCCTGGGGAAGATTTGGATTAACACCTATGGAGGAGAGAGTATCATGTGGTCTACAGAAATGACCACAATGGAGAAAAACAAGTGGAAACAACTCACCCATCTGTTCAGGTGACTTTTAAATTACTGCCTTCTTCCTCAGATATGACTATATCACAGTCTTTTAACAGTTTTTTTGTTTGTTTTCCATGAGGCAGGGAATTCTTACTATGCATATGTCTGAAGCAGAGGCACAGATTTTCTTTACTTCGAGAATAAAAGTGTACTTGGGAACACCTAAGTTCAGGGACACTCAAATATCATTGAAAACTTTGAACAAAAACTTGCCAGAAATGATACCTGAAGGACTGTGAGGCTGGTCCAGTACCCTATGAGATCCATTCAGCAATTATAATACTGTATCAGCTGAGGTTTGTTTTCAGCTATTTCTTTAGGAAACATGCCAGGGAAATACATCGCCTCATAGATGAAGTACGTCTCCATCTGTCTCTCCTTTGGCACCACCGACCCTCTTTGGGGGTGCAGCTGTTTTGGACATTTGCATAGGACTCAAAGCTAGAAGACATCCAGTCTTCCTTATAGTGTCCTGACTGACCCTCCAGCACTCAAAGTTGAGCAAATTAAAAATAACTGAATCTAGAAAATAAGCGATAAATGCAGCTTGTTTGGAAGCCTTGCCTTCTCGATAGTAACAAGTGACTGATAAAGAATTAGTGGCAATACCTACATTATCTTCTGAATGTGCTTTTAAACTAGACTTGTGACCCAGGTGAGCAACTGTCTCAGAGTCTTGGGTACAATGGGAAATCTTCCAAAGGGAGTAGGAAGTTAGGTGCCCCTCATTGACCATCATGCCGTCCAGATACCTGGCACAGGCCATCTGTAGACTGGCCATGAAACAGCTGAGGTGGCAGGAGACAGGCAGAAACCAAAGGACACAGAGTTGCTTGGACACCATTTAGAGAGGAACAGTCCTGAGCAGTGGCACTAGGAGCAGCAGCTACTACTCACTGGTAATCCAGCCCAGTAGCTGTGAGGACAAGAAAAGAATTTAATAATCCAACTATTACCACCAACCCCAAGGAGCTATGGACATGTACTCCCAAGAAATGGTTTTTAAGCAAAAAAAAAATTCCCCAAAACACTCATTTTCTAAGTAGTAAACTTATGTTTACTACTCCTATTTTTCGTGTGGGACACCAAGGTGAAAAGGAAGGGGGAAAGCTAGCAATGGAGAGACAAGGAAAAATAAGCACCTACTAAAGATGCAAATTCTTCAAGAAAAAAGTCCCCACCTCTGTGATGCTGAAAGAGGCCTTTGTTTTGCCTGTACTGGCCTTTAGATCTCATCTTTGCAGTTTTGGTATGTCCTACAGCCCTATTTACCACCCTTAGTAGCAGGGCATACTGTTGCAACAGTCATAGAAGGAAATGCTGTAGTGCCCTGAAAGGTATCTTCATCTGCATGCTCCAAATTCAATCCTGGCAGCTCACATATGGAATTTTGATGTCAAAGTATGGATTTATTTTTCCATTTTAAACCTCAAATAATGCCTAGAAGAAAGCATTTCAGAATGGACCAGGTAAAAGATACACTGCCTAAGAGCAATCTATAATTACCCACCAAGCCCAGCCAGCACTGTTCCTTGGCCAGGAGAAACCTTAAAGCCTCAGCTCTGACTTCCATGTGAATAAATAGTGTTAGACTGTAGTGACAATGACAAATAAGTATTGATCATAGAAGGGCTGTGCAATTCAAGTCCAAGATATACTGTTATTTACTCACATGCACTGTTAGAAGTTGCAGCTCTGAGAAAGGTTCTTGCATCCCAAGTCAGGAAGAAAAAAATACATTGGCAAGAAAATATAGTTTTCACAAAAAATACAGTTTCTTGCTTTATCTTCTCTGTTTTTACAATATTAGGAATATATGCCTTCTATAACAAACTGTTCAAATAATGCCCAGGACTGTATCCTTAGAGGAGACTTATCTTGCTCCCAGGGTTTTGATTACCTTTGAATAAGCTCACATAATATTTCATTCCCCTTTGTCTTTTAAACTAGAAGACATCACTTATTTCTTTCAGCTGTCTTCAAGCAAAGCATTGTTTTATACATTCCTGTAATCCCCTGCATTTAAGTCCTGACAGTGCTAAATTTTCTGAGGTAATTCTTAAGTTACTGTAGCACAGGGGCCAGTTCCACTCTATCCAGAAAATGCACACAGAGATAGAATGGCATCACCACAGTGACGATTCCTGTGGATTCAGAACACCTAAGCTCTGTTCAAAGCTCTGCCAACAGATTCACTGTGTGATCCTGAGCACACCACTAAGTCTCCTTTGTAGTAAAGGGTAACAAGACAGACCGTGAAGCTGTAGCAAGGCACACAGAACAAGGATGCTCTTTCCAGGTCAGACAAAGATGATCCCGGTTGAGCAGGGCCCTGAGCTACGCAGACACTATGAAACTTTACCTTCTACATCCCCTCCTTCCTCCCCCATACCATTGCTCTGAGGGCTAACAAATCCTTTCTCGTGGGATGTCAGAGCTTTACCTCGGATGCCTCTGAAGATGTAGAAGCAGCACTTGAGGAAAGGACTTGTCTTCCCACCTACAGCTTTGCTCTGTTCTTCCTGGTGGGGCAGTGGATCCCCGACCTCTTGAAAGTTCTCATAGGGATTTTCCAGGATAGACTTGGGGTTGTAGATGGTTTGAATCTTCAAGGAGGTAGAAGGAGAGCCATTGTAAACAGGATTGTCCCAGGCTTTCTTCCCCACTGCCTCCAGTTCATGCTCCTCTGATGTTCTAAAGTGGCTCTCAGCTCTGTTGTTTAGGTGAGATGAATTCATGACTAGTCACTGCCAGCAGAAGTACTTTTTAACTGGAATTGTGAAGATTGCCTGGTCAGGCTGGAATTTTAAGCTAGCAGAGAGATAATCAGTGAATGCCAAACAGCTTGTCTGCCTCAGCAACCAGGAGAGGGCACACCAGCATCTCCCCACGGAGAGCAAGCATCCTCTCTTTTATATCAGCTCGGCTGGTGACACCGATCAGAGGGGTGGCACTACCCGTTGCTAGGAATAAACATCAACAGCAGCCCTGAGAACACTGACAAGTCCAGGAGTCCTTCTCTGCTTCGTGACGGCGACATCAGATGCCGTCGTGAGAAGAGGCTGCTTAGGAGCCGGTTCCAGAGGATGGGGCCGGAGGGGTGTGGAACTGGGAGGAGGCGGCTGGGATGTAGCCGGACCCCTCAGGCTGCTGCAGCCTAGGTCAGATCCAGGGGAAGTTCGAGCTGGAAGCCACGGTGGGACCCCGTGCGAAGGCCGTGGGGAGAGGGGTCGGACGGGAGGCTTTGCTCGGCGTCGGGGAACCCACGAATTTCCAGCGAAGGGCCGAAGTGCAGAAGCGCTCCCCGAGCCGCGGCGGCAGCGCGGAGCTGGGCGGGCCGCTCAGCATCATCTTCGTTATCTCATTGTAAAGGCAGGAGTAGAAAACGGGAGTAAATGTACTGTTCGTTATGGAAACCAGGGGCCGCAATCTTGTGCTTTCGCAGAATTTCCGTAGGGACAGCAGGCACTGCAAGGCTTAAGGCAAGCCTGATTAAAAAAACAAAAACACCAACAGGATTACACTAGGCAAAACTGGCAATAATAACAGCTGGGATTGCCTGCATTCACCTTGCCACTAGCCAGCAGCAAGTAGCCACCAGAGGTGCTGGAGGCCTGTGACTGTACCCTGGAGGGTCCCAGGGCTTAACCCCTTGGGATGGCATGGTTGTCTTGGTGATGAGACTATAAAAAACCCAAAAATGTATAGCCTGAGCCAAGTCCTTCCTCAGATCTGAATGTAATTCAGAAGAGGTGCCTCTCCATGGGTACTGAGGGTTGCAGTTTTTCTGACATTACCCTGGCAAGCAACGTGACTCAAATTCATTTGACCAACCACTGCTGGAGCATCCCTGAAGGGAACTTTGTCCACCAGCTAGAGGCAATGCTGGGGCACCACTTACAGACTAGCTCTCTCTGCTGAGAAGAGCTGGTCCTGCTGATCAGGACTGAAGCACTCAGCTCTAACAGAATCAGCTTCTGCCTGGATTTTGAACAGTCCTTTTAGTATTCTTCCAGGAACTTAATCATCATCACAGATGCTTAAGGTTTCCTAGATGTCTCATTCTTGAGAAACTGTGTATATAAGTTTAGCATTACACAGTATAGTATAGTCACCCTTTGCTGCAAATAAAATGAGAGACAGACATAGATAAATGACTCTATACCCATACTTTCTTGCTATGTTCATTCTCTTGGCAATAATCCATTTTCAGCAGGTTCTCATCAACAAAAGTATTTGATTTCCACTTCCACGCAACATGAATTGAGTTAGAAATGGTGGCAACCCTGTGGATTACATCAGGACAAAAGAATGGAAAAGTGATGGTGACAGCACTAATCAACATCAAACATCAGAACAAAAAAATAGACTTCCAAACAGACTACCTTGGTGCTGAGTAAGCTGTTCATGCTGCATGCTGAAAATTTTCCCAGCGCAGTGTACTAACATGCATGTATTTTCACTACTTTTCATTTAACATAGTCTCCTCTACCTACCCTTTTTTTTTTTTGCAAGTAGGTGTATTTTATCTACATTTGAATTACTTGACACTCTTAGTCTAAAAATGTTCAGATGCTAAGAGATCCAACCATCTCTTGAGAGACTTGTTCAGAACCAGCAGAAAAGGTGAAAACTACTATCTGCAGACCAAGAGGTAGAAACTGTGTCAGTAAGCACCTCTACACCCCTCCAATCTGTCAAGATAAATCTGTTTGAGAAGGAGAAAGTGAAGAGAGTGGGAAGGACATCTTAGCCAGGCATAGATTGAAATTGAACTATAGAAACTTGTTACCATGTTGTACAATTTAGCAGTAAGTTTCCATAAACATTTGTACAAGTATGTATTTACTAACACTTTCATATTTCCTAACATAATGGAGAGTGCTGTTGCATTCTTTTGCAGTGACCCTCGTTGGGGATTTCATTGGCTGGCTCCAAACTCACAGGGAATGCGCCTGTGCAACTCCAGCTGAGCAGAAAGAAGCAGGTATAGGGGAAAGTTAGCAGGTTCTTTACAAAATAATGGCAATTTTTCCTCTTTCAAAATATAGAACTAAGTTGTCTTGATCTGTTAATACAATTTTGATTATGAATAACCTTTACTGTCATTCTGCAGAGTGTCATTTTCATAAATCTTCATCGCAATACATGCAGATGTGCATATGCATGTGTGTGTGCACATTACCACACACACGAGCAGCAAGCATGCTCTGTACTCCTAGGAACTCTCTGGGCTAACCTAGTACTGGCATTACTGAAAGTCTCTCTTTGAAACACCAGGTGAACACTCAGGTGAGCACCACACCTGAAGAAGCACAAGAGCCAAAAGGCCTGGTTTCAAAGCAAAAGATACTTCCTTCTGTGCAATGGAGCCAGCTGTGAGGTGGCAACCAATACACAGTTCACTCCCAGTGGTGACTCACACTTGTCAAGAGAGTAAGACAGCTTCCTTCAGGGTACTCAAAGAACTGCTTCTCCTAGGCTGGGCTGCTCTCAGTGCCAGTGGCAGGGGGTTTGGATGCAGCCTGCCTCTTTGGCCCTGGTTTAGCACAGATAGCAAGAATAGAGACACACATGGCCTGTGCCCCACAGCACATCACAAGCAAACATCTGTCAGTGTCCCTGCAAAGACAAAACAGGACTCAGACTTCTTCCCCAATGCAGCTATCTGCCACATGCAAGGGTGTATAATACCCCTGAGAATACAGCAAGTTCCAAGCTTGTGTTGAAAAACTGTGACCAAAAAAGGAACGTTGATCATTCTTGGTTTACTCCTGCAAGGGCATTGGCTGGCCTTTCTAAACACCTGCTTGGAAAGCCTGTTCCTCTGAACCCTTCACCCTAGTCACTGACTATTCACACAGATCACTGCTGTTTTCCCTCAGTATCTCTATGCACAAGGTAAAGAATCAATGTTATACGACTAGAGAAAGTCACCATACCATAAAGGCCTTTCAATAATCCTTAGCCTCTGAACCTGTTCCCTTAGGGGACTTACAGTTCTATGAATAGAAAATGATGAAAAGTGAATATAAAGAAAATTAAAGCAGGTACAGAGGCAAATAAACTGGCTGGGTCTTCTTTGTCAGGTAAAGAGAGCTGAGCAAGGAAGACCTCCAGACTTCCATCCCACCAGGTTCCTGACAGATACAATCTGTCTTTCAATAGTCATCCCCAACAAGAAGAGATCCACATCCGAAAATTCCTGTCTGTTTATTTCCCTACTAGCACTCAGTACGCTTCTATGATAAGGAAGTGTAAGGAACAATTGGAACCTACATAAGTAGGAAGACATAGTTGAAGAGGAAAAGCAGCTTATGAGAGAGTATATAGGCCTGAAGTGGGGAATGTTCCATTAATACATAGGCTAACATATAGGAAAAGATAATAGAAAAAGCATCAGATGTGAGAAATGAGACAGGAGTTTCAATCAGCTTTGTTAACAGAAGCAAGCATAATGGAAAATAGCATTGCTACATCCAGCTTCCTGATGGAATACCATAATTCATAATGAGAATGGGAGAAGAATGAATAATTCTCTAATAATGGGAGACTAGTAGAGGAAAATCTCTGTTATGAAATTGTTTCCCTTCTCCTGAACTTGTTTTCCTGCTGGTGTTCCCATTTTTAGATGCCCCAGCACTTTTTTAAGCATTTCAGCTCTGAAGCATAGGTAATGCCTCTGCTCTTTTCAGTTTATTCACAGTAAATCTTGCATTGAAATATTGTGTGGTTTCATTAGCTATTATTTGTACTTCAGTGCTTTTCATCTACTCACCAATTACATGCTTATGAGTTTAGTAAAGCCCTTAAAATCACTATTGTGGCCACTTAGGTTTGATGGGCAGCTCCCAGAGAATTTAATAGAATGTGGCTCTTGACTACAAACTGGCACAGGGTTACCCTGTTTGGGAAAGCTCACTGGAAGCATCACCGACCTTTTCTGACTTTCTGGATGAATCCCACGAGGATGCTGTTCAAACCTCCCAGCAACGGCCGCCTAGCCTACCTCAGACACTTGCTCTCCGCCCAGTTGAGGTGAAATTCTGCAGCTGTGATCCTCGAGATGCTCCACGGCCTGCAATCCTCGCCTTCCATTCTTTACTGGGCTCGGGCAGCTCTGCGGGAGCCGACGGACGAGTCCCGTCTCCCAGTTGCTCCCGCTGCCGCCAGGCGGGAGCCGCGCCCCGCGGGCGGGCGGCAGCGCCGGCCTCGCACCCCTCGCTTCTCCCGTGGCTGCCACCGGCCTGCCCCGTCAGGCCAAGCACACACCTTGCGTTCTTTCCTATTTTCCTCACTTCCCTCTGGACAGCCCCCAGATCTGCTCCCTCTCCGAGGGCGTGGTGCCCGCTGCTGAGCGCGTTTTCCAGCGGGCTCCGCTGTCCTGCTGTCACAGCTCCAACTTTGGGAGCTCGGGGAGCGACCCTCTGGCGCTGCCAGCCTGGATGTGGCTGCAGCTCCTGGGCCAGGGTGCTCTTGTCCCCTTCATGCACCTAGTCCTTCCAGCCCCGTCCCCAACTGGCTCTGGCACCACACTCCCCAGCAGCTCCAAGCACTGGAAATCTAAACCCCACCAGCACTCACCCAGCCCACCAACTTGGGGCTGTCCGCTATCAAACTCAGTCAATTACTGCCAGTCACCCTGGTTAGCAATGACAATGTGACCCCCAACAAGACCCATCCTGCTATTGCCAGGACTATGAGAGAAGCAGCCAGTCTTAAGAACTCAGCAGAGCACTCAGCTGACTGAGGACCACTGCAGGTGTTTGGGATGAAGGGAGTGGAATTTATTCCACCTGGGAAAGCTTTTTCTGGCAAATTACTGCTCCCTGCATATCATGCACATGCTACAGCATGAGTGGCAGACATATGCCATGGAGCACATACCACAGCCATCTGATGAAAGTTGCCAGGCTCTTCAGTTTACTCATTCCACGTTGACCTTGGGAACACTCCCACATCTCAGGGCCTTCTGGCAGGGGCAGAAAATACAGATATCCAATGCAGAATAATTTAGGGAAGGTCCAAGGGGTGGGGCTCGGGGTATAAAACTGCATTAGCAGTTTCAAATTTACATCCTCAGCACTGGTTAACTGTCATATAACTCATCCCTGGACAGGTAACTCACCCTGCCTGTTCCTGTCATACCTGGAGCAAACTTCAGCAATGAGCTGCTTTGAGATCAGGGTCGTCCAGAGCAAAACATCAAGAATCACTGATACCTGTTGCAGGAGTATCCCTCTCTCCCTTCCCTCGCAGTTGCCAAATGTACTGTTTTTTCCCTTACCCCATGTCTAAGACTCACATTAATACCCACATGCTGAAGAGGAGATACCCTGTCCCCAGGAATGAAAGTAACTTTTGTGCTACATCCAGCAGTGCCAGAGGAATGGCTGAGTCCCTGTATCTGAAGGCCTGGTACCTCCTGAGATCCAGCTGTGAATCCCAGGGAGGAAATGTAACACAAGGAGTCCTGGTCTTTGGAAACCAGGGCAGGACCCTCTGGAAACCAAAGAGCTGCCCTAGTTCTACCCCTAGTCCTGAACTCACTCCACTGATTTTTAGGGGATCACTGCTGGCCAAGTCCTGCCTAGAGAGCAGAGGGGCAGATTCCTCAGGAGCTGCAAATGATTCACATTTCTACCTTTGTTCATTGGTTTTCTCTAACCAAACCATTGTTTAGATGAAGATCATTTGTCTGCAGTGCAATTATATCCACTCAACCTGCAGAGTCCCATGCTGCACGGTACTTACTTTTCTGACCATGTCATTCCAAATAATTCATGAAGTTTTACATTTTATAGGTAGGAAGACAAGACAAGAAAGACTTAGGTGGCTGTTTGAAAACTCAGAGGCTGGCATCAGTTTTGGGATTGGATGCTACATTTTCTTGATATTCAGGGAGGAGTTGGGGAATTAGCAGTCACTGGCAACACTGTGTGTTTGCACACCAGTTAGCTGCTAACTATATACCAGTGTTTTCCGGACTCATTCTACCCCAGCATTCAGGCATGTTAGCTGGGATCCTGGAGTACCTGTGGGGTGCTCTCAGCATATTACAGAAGCTGTGATCAGATGGGGACATCACTGGGGAGGATGACATTGCTGTCCATTGGTAGTGGTTTGCCATCCTGACAGGAGTTCATCCCCCGAAGCTGTGCAGCTGAGTGTCATATGCACAACCAAAACTTTGCTGGTATAGGACAAGGTAAGTTTGCCTGGATTCTCCCTGAGTGATATTTTTGCTCTTCGGGGTTTTTGCTCTTTAAGTTTTACGGTTGCTAATTTTTATATGCAAATCCTTTTTCAGAGTTGTTATTCCCAAGGAACACCACAGAGCCATCAGACTATTTAAAAAGCAGAATGGCACAATGGAAAAACAAAACAAAACCTCAGACCTAGGGTGTCCCCAGTGCCAAGCAGAACCGGACAGTTACTACATGAGTTTTTCTTATGCCACTATTACTACATCTACAATTTGCTCTGTTTGCAATAGTGTGCAATTGTGAGCACATGCTTCACTGTTGCCCCGACTCTTACCTGCTAAACTCTTATCTCACCAAGTTACTCTCACGGTATAAAATTGGATAGTTGACTCTGCCCCTCAAGCTAGAACTTTGTACTTGTCTAGTGAATTGCATCCTATTATTTAGTTCAGTCCATGTATCCCATTTGCCAAGATCTTACTGGAAATCTAAGCAGGGTGACTTCCAACACATTTTCTACTCTTCCTAGTCTAGTACAGTCTCCAGAAGGAAGAGGCCTGATCTGTGTTTCTTCACATGTATCAGCAGGGAAATTCAAAGTAGCTGTACTGTAGGTATGGATTCCAGAGTTGTTTCAGCAACCCCCAGATTAGTTTTCCAAAACCTCCACAACCATCATCATCTAGGTAAAATTAGGAGGCTAAAAATAGTTGTGATAATGTCATGTAACTCTATACCAAAAGCCATACAATTCTGCTACTTTGCCCTTACCTTACTTTCTTTTCTCAAAGACTCATGAATAAAATCACCTGGCATTATCAATTAGAGAAGGTTGATGTCATTTCCATGCCAGCGTTGGTTGTCCTTGAAGTTTATACTTGAATCTTCTGCAAATATGATCCTCTCAAATACAGCTTGGATGAAGGAAAACACATTTAAAAACACACTGAATGCCTGCTGTGTGAATGCATGTGGTGGTAGATCATCTGTTGTACCTCTCCAGTGCCATGAGGACCAGACTCTGTAAGAAGCCTCTACAGACCAACTTTTTGAATGAGACTTCTATGTCAGTACTGTCACAAGACTTAGGAGACAGAAAGAGGACACTTTAAAAAGGTAACAGAAATATCTAACAGCAGATGATACTGGGCTGCAGGATTCCTTCAGTGTTACTTACCCAGGATTTCTTTTACACTTGCAACAGATCTCTCCCTCTGTAACTCAAAACATAAACAGCAGGTTAACATGGAGCATTTTAACACCAAAATTAACAAGAACCCAAAAGTCTGCAGCCCTTTACTAAGTGAGGAAGTAGACATAGAAAGGGAAGAGTGTGTTTCCAGTTCCATTCTTTAGAGGAGACAGGGTAGACAGGTTCTTTAAAGACCTGGAAAGGCAGCAAAACCAGGCAGGCAGGTAAGACAGTAAGCAAGGAGACCTAAAAATGTTCTTGGCTAGAAATGTAACAGCTTGTAGGACCTTTCTGCTTAAGGACTCCAAATATCCTTCACTTGCCCAGCCATGCACTCTGCTGCAGCCCACATACCATGGTGGGTCTGCACTCTACTCAGATGGGAATCCTGAATGATTTCCAGTTGTGAATGGATTTAGACAAAGGACATGAGCACCGTCCCTGTTCTGTAGGAAAAACAAACAAACAAACAAACCAAAATGGTGCTCATAATATATAGCTCTTCAATGTGATAAACAAAGAGGAAAAGGAAGAAAAGCAATGAAGACTTCTGAAGGAAAATAAAGACAGCTCTCTGCTCTAGTCCTGTTGCCTGAGAGGAAAAAAACACATTCTCTTCAAAAAGGACTAAGGTAAAGCTGTAGGCAAAGTCAAGCAGCAGACAGAGAGGCACGCCCCATCTTTGAGGTTTTCCTTTGTGTGCCACTGGTAAACCTAGAATAGGGGGGGTTGGGATGAAGGTCCTTCAAGTGTCTCCTTTGCCCTTTCTGCTTTTCATACCAGCAGAATGTATGCATTCTCAGGGCAACCCCACCAGTTTCTCCCTGCCAGATTATGCCTGCTTCCCCTACCAGGAGTCTATCAGAAACATCTCCAGAAGGAGAATAAATATCTGGGATTTAGCTGGCGGTGAGGAAAGGAGATGTCTCACCAATCTCTAGATCTCAGGTTGTTTTTTAACTTTGGGAAACTATTTTTGTTCTCCTAAATGTTGGAGTAGCTGTCAAATGCTCAGGCTGCTGTTGCAGCAAGGAGACAGGGTAGAAAGCAATGATGCAGAGCACACACACAAAGAGGATAAACAGTGGCATGGGACACTGTGCTCTGTCCAACAGAGGCAGCTGCAAACTGACCTTGGATATGCCCTCATCCTTCCCTGGTGCTGCAATTTTCCCCTGTGCTGCCTATGTGGCAACGTGTCCCCAGAGCTCATGCTTACAGACAGCAGCATCACCTCTCTCCACAGACAGATGGAGGGAGATCCACCCTTAGATGCAGTGGGCATCTTCGTTGTGTAAGCTGCATCTAAACCTGAGTGACATCATGGAGCAGGAGACAGTGTGGCACTGCCCACAACACCTGAGCTGGGTCAGAAGATCTGCCATTAGGAGATGGCATTTCCACAGGTCCCTGGTCAGCATTTCCATGGTGCTAGCAGCAGGGAATGGGATACCTGAGAGAACAGTCTTTGCCTGAAGAGAAGGACAAAGAGGTGTGGGCTGCAGGAATGGGACAGAAGGCACAGAAAGAGGATCTGGAGGAGGAGAAAGGACAGCTGAGATGAGAGGAGCAGACTGCAGCCTGAAGAAGGGAGGCTGCAGAACAGCAGAGGGTGCCACTGCCCAGCGAATGCAGGGCGGGAGGGTGGGTACGGGCACTCGGCATGCCGGCTCCTTGGCACCTGGCCTGCCATATCTGATGTGGGTAGGACACCAGAGAACACCAGTGCTGAAGAGAGGGTGGCAACACAAAGACCGCTGTGTTCCTCTGGTCCCCATCCTTTTCTCCCCCTCCTCTCCCAATTTATTTACCCGAGTTCAAAAGACAGCCTCACAGTCCCGAGGGGCTGGCTGAAGTGGCCAAGGGGTGGGCTGTGAGGTCATCTTCAATGAGGGCAAAAATCCAGTGTCAACAATGCTGCCCATTGTATGGCCCTGTTTAGACAATACCGGCTGGGTTCTTGCTGCTGGCAGTCCGAGGACTGGGAGGGGAGCAAAGCCTGTTTGGGTTAACAGGAGGGGAGGAGGGTGGGCAGGGTGTCTGGCATTGAGTCAGACAGCAAGGGATGGGACAAAGTGCAGAGATAAGAACCCTATCCAAGTCACCAGCATGTTATCAGCCTAAGTCTTGATGATGGTAAGATTATCTTGGTGCTGATTCACTCATCAATGGCAGGGAATTTAGCCATCCTGGTCACAGCCTAGAGGCATGGCCCATCACTCCAGTTGCATGTGCTTTCCCTTCTAACCCTGGCAATGAGACACAAGTGATTTCTGCTACCTCATTGCTTCCCTCTAACCTCACATTTTTCACTCAGAAGCAGGAGGATGGCAAAGCAAGGATCAGCTTCTTCCTTCAGCCCTTGCTTTTCCCAAGGCAGTTGTGGGAATGCATCTGGGGGTTTGGCCACTGCTACTCTTCTGGGAGCACCCAACAGCTGCTAACTGAAGAGCCCAGATATTCCCTACTGCATTTTACCATGTTTTAAGAGTGAGGGTGGAGAAGGCGGTCTTCAGCAGTTTGTAGAAATCACTGAATTTATGGAAAAATAGATTATGTTTAAAGGCAGAGGCAGGATGGAGTAAGGAAACATGATAGAAAGCAGGATGCTGCCAGATCTTGTAAACATAAATAGCACTTTTGGTAAATGACATTATATCAGACTCCTCAAGTCCCAGTCTGGAGCCAGGTGACTAAACAATTCTTAGCTTTCCATTTCAAAAAGGAAAGCTATTTGCTATCTCTCCTGGACAAGGAAGAGTGTGTGAAAATATCACACAGGGTCACCAGCTTCCAAAAGAAAGCATGGGGAGAGAAAGTAACATTAAACAAAGGTGGTGCCCCCAGGAGCTGGTATCTGGTCTCTGGCACCTGAACTCCTGAGACTGACAATCCAGAAAAATGTGCAGCTGCCATCACCTTTCAAGCATGTAGTAACTCTGAACTCTTGTAGTCCGAGCCAGGTCCTGTCTCAACTCATTCTGTAGCCGTGGTTGCCCACCTTGTTTTTCTGCAAGACATAACTATGCCCAGAAGTCAACCTGTCAAAACCAGGGATATCATGAACCTATGAAACCACTGGCAGTGGTGATGAATGATGATAATGTTCATCTGCTCTGCTGAGTGGGCTTGATGCCTTTGAAGAGCAGATTCTTTATAAGGATAACGAGAAAGAAAGCACTGGTGAAAGGACAGAAAGCCACCCGTACATTTCTCCTTGGATGAAAACCCCATGGTATGATTCTCCTACCCTTAGAAAAAGCTCTGAAGTTGGAATTACTTCATACTTCTTCAGGAAAGCAACACAAGACATACAGAAAATAATCTTACGAAAAGTTTTGAAAACTTCTATTTTTGGCAGAGGAGAATGCATAGGGTTCATGTCTTTCCCCAGTTTTCAGCTTATTCCCTCATTACTTCAGTCTCCTCTTCTTGTTTTCAACTTCAAATTGTGAAATAGAAGAAAAAGTGGAGATGGAATGTTGTTAAAAAAGATAAACAAACAACATGAAACAAACATTACAAAGTTCTTGCAGCAAACTTTTTTGTGTGTGTGGCGTTTACAACAGTTTTATAGAGGGTAACTGAGGAGATCCATAAAAATTTCCAAGATGTCAAAACCAGATGAAATCCCCTTGCAAAACTTACTGCTACATGGAAAAGCAGTATTTTATTTTTTTGGGGGGGAGGGGGGCAGGGAGGGGAAGGAGATGGGAGAATAGGAAGGAACATGTTATGGTAAAAGGTCCTTAGCTTAGCTGTGATGCTTTTTTCCTGCATCCTGGTACTGTGGTAGCACAACCAGGGTTGTTAGTGCATCCCAGGTCAAGATTGTGACTGTGACTGTTCTTTCTCTTCTTTCTCATATAGGCTCTGCTCTCAGATAGTGTCTTGTAACAAATCCCACTGCTGGTTTGTGCTTCTCTTTTCTCTGACCTTGATAAAAAACTGTGAGACCCTCTGCAAAAAGTACTCTGCAAGAACTTTTCACTAGCCCAGTACCTCAGCTGAGTCATGAATCTGTAGGAAGGACTTCTCAGGGAGGTGGAAACAGTGTTACATTAGACCATGTATTTCTAAAGAAGTCCTGTGCTGAAGTTCATGGCCTGTGCTGCCCATGACATGGCTCTGCTCATCACTGCCCTGCACCACTGCCCTGGCATTGCATCAGCTCGTTTATGAAAGACTATGACCTTGGGTAGCAGTCACCAAATGCAGAAGAATTGAATCAGTTTCCTGAGGACGATGGCTGCAGTCAAATCGTCATGAAGCAGTGTTGGTGTACTCCTTCAGCGATGTAATTCTGTTGAAGTCTGAGCTGGGCAGCTCTCCCTGGAAGGAGGGAAAAGCCTATCTGGAGAGATACAAACTAGAGCAGGAGAAAAACAGTTTAAGCTGTACTGCTGTGCCTATATAGACATTTCTGTTTTCCCAGTGATCTCCCCTTTTGTCACAAGCCTTGCAGCTGAGACTCAGATGGACAGGGCTGGGTGGTGGGGGCCAGAGGTGTGCAGGGTGCAGGCGACTGGCCCGGCCAGCAGCTCTCCATGGGAAGGAGCCCAGCATTGCCAAGCCTCCATCCCTTAGAGGGCCAAAAAGCCTTTTGACAGGCAAGGCTGGATCTGCTGCAGTCTAAACATTGGGAAAGCGAACCACTCTACACATCTGTCCAAGATGCCCATGCCCGAACCTTGTGGACATTCAGGAGCATTAACCTAGTTCAGAGGTGATAAAAATGGCAGCTGGAGAAGCTGGACAAGCTGTGAAGGCCTTTTTTCAGGGCTGTCCTTAGCACATAAAGTTTGAAACCTGCCAGGTGAATGCAGCTCCAATAATGGTTGAGATCCATCTTTTCCTCTATACAACAAAAAGAATTGTGATGGCCACCCCCTAGAATAACTTGGCAGGGTTATATTCAGAAAACTTACTCCTGTTGTGAGGCAGCAGCCAGAGATGGTGTCAATTTTAGAGAATGATAAAGTCTGTATGTTCCCTTTTAGTAACACTCCATGTCTGAGGAAAGAAACCAGTAGGAAAAGAAACCAGTGGGTCTAAGTATCTGCAAAACTGCAAATGTTCAATTTCCCAAAGCCTCATTGTTAACCACCAGTAGCCTTGCCAGGTCTCCCTCTGGTTCATGACATTGAGATTATTTTCCCTATGTGGCATGAACTGGAGATTACCTTTTTAAAATTAACAAGTACCTGTAGCATATTAAATTATTAATATAGCACATCCAGACTATAATATAAGGTCTTAAGTATGTAAACATCATCTTGTGACTGTCCTGTAGCTCTGAAACAATGACACATGACCACCTTTCCTTTTGTCTATTAGCTGTGTTAACCTAAACTAGCCCTAAACTAAACTAGACCTAAACTAACTAGACAACTAGTATCACATTCTTTTTTAGATTTATTTTTTTTTCCTTTCTGGTTTTCTTTTGGAAGTAGCCGGAGTCAGATTTCCTTAGGGGAGTCTTTAACTCAAGTTTTTTCAACACTCACAAAGAAAGTAGTAGAATCTTCAACTAAAATATCATTTCTCCTCATATTCACTAACTCCCAGTGTTGTTAACCTCTCTCTTAAAAGGGAGCATTAAAAGTCCCTGACTCATGTTAGCTTTCACCATCTAGGAACATCTACTGATGTGGGCTCTCTGGTTTAATACTGTGTATCAGAAACCAGACATGACTCGAGATCCTAATGTAAAATTTAAACTCATACTCCTCACAGACCTCTTCATCCATCACAGTGAAATGAAAAAAGAGAGACACATTTTCCCCCTTTGCTGGACACCTAAATCTGGAGAACAAATCACCCATTGTTATTTTTCATTGTCACTTTTCCCTTCCAGTGATGACAATGAAGCTCATTTTTGACAGCTGCCACTGAATCACCCATGCAGGATCAGTCCAGGGATGGACTCTGCTGCAAGATCTTGGTTACCTGTCTGCACTTCAATGGTCAGCTCCATCACTGCAGGAGAGCTGCCAGACAGGATATGTGTCAGGGGATCTAGGCACACTTCAAAATGGCTTTTCACATTCCTGTTCCACTCCCCAAATAACTCATGTTTCAGCGGGGAGCAGAGACTGAACTCGGGACAAGATACCGAGTGTGGAAAGGAGCTACAACAGGTCCTGACCACTGTGATGGCACTAGGGTACCCTCAGCCTTGCGCTAAATGGCTGAGGGTGCTTGGCACGGTGACCACACGGTGGAGTTAGGAGAGCTGCCTCCAGGCTCTGCCACCGCCAAGGTCTGATTTGTAAAGGCTCTCTTTTTCACTTTTAATGGTGAAGGTCTCTGTGGGATAGAGCCTGGATTTTGGATAGAGCTTGGATTTTGGATTGAGCATGGATATTTCTGGCATTACCGGCTAGCAAGGAGGTTGCTATGGAGAATAGGTGATGGAAACCCGAGCTGTTCCTTTTTCTTTCCATCCTCCACTGTAGGCACTGTTTTCTGGGGGACAACAGCCAAGATTATTTTTAAAACGTTACAACCAACATTTTCCAGACTGTTTTTGCATATAGGGATAAACACCTACAAAGACACACATGCTTATCCGGATATAAGTTGTGGGGCGCTTTTCTTTGCTGAAATATGTCATTTATATACAGACATATACGTGTAGAATACTCTGCAGACAGATCCCAAATACAGAGCAGATGTTTCATACTGAAGCCCCTTCTTCCCCCGCCGCAGCCAGCTGGGGAAGGGGGAAGGGGCTCCCTAACATCCTTCACTCCTCGGGCGCCTCTTACTCCTTTAGGGGCAGCCCCCGGGGCAGCGGGGGGGAATTGCAGGGGCCGCAGCACCCCCGGCGCTGCCCGCGGCGGGCGAAGGGCCGTGCGCGGACCGGGCGCGCAGTGGGGCGCGCAGGGTGCGCGCTGCAGGGAGCGAACAGCAGATTGCGGGCAGCCAATGGCGAGGGCAAGCCGAGGTGGCACCAAATTTCCCGCAACCAATCAGGTCGCGAGGGGGAGGGAGGAAAAAAAA